>AYEL01079507.1:0-49091 GCA_000484575.1 Olivierus martensii
TAATAATAATAATAATAATAATAATAATAATAATAATAATAATAATAATTTAGAAAAATAAAGTTAGTTACTAGTAAAGTAATTTTCTATTAATTTAGTATAATTCATGGTAGCAAAAACTCACTGTAAATTAGTAGAAGCAATTTGAATTTTCACTCAGAGGCCAGATTCAAATCCAATGGATTTACAGCTGACTCTGGACAAAAAATCAATGGATGGAATTAGTGTTTAGGGGCCTTGTCCCTAAACACTAATTCCATCCATTGAATATGTGAGATTTAAATTATCATCAATTTGCATACCAATTTGTTGGATAACAAAAATAGCATACTAGAATATAGTTTAAATTACTCATTTTGATTAATAAATTGAGTCTGAGAATGATGTTAAGTGTAGACAACACACATTGGAATTCCTTTATATCTTATTAACTAACTATATAAAACTCAATTTATATAGAATACACAGAATTTTTTTTTTAATTTAAATAATTAGAAGTTAGAACTTTGTTCTACACACCTCAATATCTTAAATATTTGATAGAATTGAAGTTAGCTTATTAAAGCCATAAACATTTTTCCTAACTATGTTAATTTTGTTATATAGACTAAATAAATACATTAATTTTTCTTGCTATTAAAGTACCTCTATAAAATAACAATCTATGTAATACAAAAAATATCAAATTTTCTGAAGAAAAGCTTGAATTATGATATGACTTTAAGATAAAAGTTATTTTCTATTAATTTAGTATAATTCATGGTAGCAAAAACTCACTGTAAATTAGTAGAAGCAATTTGAATTTTCACTCAGAGGCCAGATTCAAATCCAATGGATTTACAGCTGACTCTGGACAAAAAATCAATGGATGGAATTAGTGTTTAGGGGCCTTGTCCCTAAACACTAATTCCATCCATTGAATATGTGAGATTTAAATTATCATCAATTTGCATACCAATTTGTTGGATAACAAAAATAGCATACTAGAATATAGTTTAAATTACTCATTTTGATTAATAAATTGAGTCTGAGAATGATGTTAAGTGTAGACAACACACATTGGAATTCCTTTATATCTTATTAACTAACTATATAAAACTCAATTTATATAGAATACACAGAATTTTTTTTTTAATTTAAATAATTAGAAGTTAGAACTTTGTTCTACACACCTCAATATCTTAAATATTTGATAGAATTGAAGTTAGCTTATTAAAGCCATAAACATTTTTCCTAACTATGTTAATTTTGTTATATAGACTAAATAAATACATTAATTTTTCTTGCTATTAAAGTATCTCTATAAAAAAAACAATCTATGCAATACAAAAAATATCAAATTTTCTGAAGAAAAGCTTGAATTATGATATGACTTTAAGATAGAGAATATTAAAATAATCTAAATTTAAATAATTTACCTAATTGTTCATACTCCTGAAGTGATCAAAGTTGTCTTAGAATTTTAAATTATTTTGAAATATATATTTAAAATATTTGCTCAATCACTATTTATTGAGAAATGAAATTTTAGAAAATTACAAAAAATTTAACACTGTATTTAGCAATCTGTTCTAAAGAAATTCTAATACTGAAACTACAGCGTAAAAAAAAATAAAAATATAGTTACTATTAAGTAATGAGGAAAAGTTATTTGATTAAGAAACTTAATTTTTTAACATTGACTTGATTTTAAATCTATTTTGATTTTTGTAGAATTAGCATATTTATACTTTAAAATTGTTTATAAAAATTTCCAAACTGCAAAAAGGGAGGGGAATAACTGAAATTAAAGCTTCAAATTCAGAATTTAAAGCTTTAATTGTATTCCTACAGAGAAAATAAGCAAGCTACATAAATACTTATATTCAAGAGGGCATAACTCTGAAATAATTGCATTTGCTTTATTAAAATTTTTCCTTGAACTGAAACTTCAACATTAGTTCTATTAGTTGTGCCATTCAGTATCTATAGAGCAGGGGTGGCCAACTTGTTTGTCATTAAGATCGACTTTATATGTTAACAATGAGTTCGCGATCTACCTTTGAAATTCTTCGTTTGATGATGAGAGTAGATAGGAGCTAAAACGATCTATCTTCGAAATTCTTCGTTTGATGGTGAAGTAGAGATAGGAGCCAAAACCACATATCCCAAAAACGATATTAGCCCAAAACGAGATATTCGCAGAGGTGACAGTTTTTTTCCTTTTACAAATTTACTCATAAATCTCAAACACAATATTTCACTTCAACTCTCACAACTGTCAATTCATAGGTGCCATGTTGTCATCGTCAGTAAATTTAAAATTTTGTCTAAATGATCTGCCGCTACCGGCTATTGTTTTGGGCCATACTCAACAATAAAGCGAAATTTTGGCTTTAGTTGTCTAGAGAAGGCACTATGAAGTAAAAGAGAGTCATCCAATACTTAAAAAGATCGACTACAAATCGTTCCGCGATCGATTGGTCGATCGCGATCGACCTGTTGGCCACCTCTGGGAATGACTATCTCATTTACCTCCTGGAATCTGCGCCTATATTGATTTTATATGTCTTTTTATTGAAAATTGAAAATGATCAATTTAAAATTTATTGATATCAGATACAATAACTGAAAGAAGATACAGTATTTCACTTACTTTGGTCAGGATCTGAAATAAATATTATCCAACCTGAATGAAATATATATACAATATTGGATTTGTCTAGGGAATCAATATGACAGATTACTTAGGGCATGTATATCACACATGCTCTAAATATGCTCTGCTCTAAGTATCGCTGTTGCTATTGATTACCTAGAACAAGGGTGGGCAAACTTTTGGGAGAAAGAGCCATGTCGTATCAGTGAAATAGAGCCTAGGGCCCGGGTCCAGTATCTAGTAAAAAAATTTTTCAATAGACTTCACAATCTGGCTCCCCTTCACAGATGTGGTGTAGCCCGTGTTTGGAAAGTAATCTATCTGATTGGAAAGAGGCGTAAAAAAGAAAATAACAAAAAATCTTCCAAAATCTCGCCTTCACCTAATAACTGTCTGAGAAATAATGTGATAAAATTCTCTTAGAATATTATATAGACAAAATAGAAATATCCTAAACTTTTTCTAAGGTGTGCATTTGTTGGCTGAAATAACATAAAAGGGTGACAAGTTAAAAGAGAGCCAATTTTCTTAGTTGATTTTCATTGGCCGTTATATGAATCATGGGTTTGAATAATGCTGGTAGTCCCAAAAAAGTGAAACACCGTTTTTAGAGAAGCTCGGCAGGGTGGAAATTCTTACAATTAAACTATATATTAAAATTATAATTTAATCATTTTAAATTTGAAACAACAATTAAAAACATACATGTTTAGGAAATTGCACAAATATTAAATACAAACAATGTGAAATTACGAAAGTTATTGAGTTGATAGATCGAAAAAACGATCTTATTTGATTTTGAATGTATTTTGCAACCGATTTCTTACGCAATGATCTTTATTCTGGATAACAGTCTAATCCAGGGCCGCCGAGAGGGGGTGAAATCCGAGACTTTTGTCACGGGCCCGACCATCGGGCCTCGATGTGTCACATAATGTATCCAACAGTTCGCAGGCCGCCGCCAGAGAGCCAGTCTATCACCCAAAGCAGTTATGCCAGAACAAACTATTTTATGTATATAACACTGTTTGATAAGTACAAAATTACATATACCCGGACCCGGATATATGTACTTATCAAACAGTGTGTGAGTGCGGGATCCGGGTCTCATATTTCAAAATGTTTTCAGAATGGATCTGGATCTACCTGTTGAACCATATCCTTCATTGATGGCTAATCTCACCACGAGTATAGATAACCTAGGTGGGCACTGGAATAACCTCTCGCTTAATACCAACTTGGTAGAAAGCTGTGTTATGCCACACAGAAAAAAGAAATATAGGTTTAATTAGGTTATTGAATCTCATGAAAGATTTTTTATTAAAGCAAAATGATGCATTTATTTAAGTGGGGCCCGGCCCCCAGACTTGTCACGGGCCCGAAAATTTCTCTCGGCGCCCTGGTTTAATCAAATCTATTTTTGTAAAAATATGCATTTAAAATTTTTGTAAATATGACACTGTAATGACATCTATAGTTTGTCATATGAATTATTATTTATTAGTTTTCTAGAAATTACATAAACTATATTTGCTGATATATGGAACAGATCTGATATTTTTTCTATTTATTTTATTTATGGGTAAAATTTTTGGCATTATGGCTATTATCTACGGAGGCCGCATTAAATAGTTCTGAGGGCCGCGGTTTGCCCACCCCTGACCTAGAATCTAGGTCAGTAATCAATCGCAATAGGAGATTATAATATAATATGATAATGTTATATATTATCATATTTTATAGTTATAGAAAATTATATTTTATATTTTAGTAGACATGGGTTGTTTTTTGCCATGCGAAATGAGGTGATGGGAGAAGTCATTTCCAATCAAAATAACTTTATGTGATTATACAATTGTTGATGATTTAAAAGTTATTTCAAAATTTGTGTTTTTTTTTCAAATTGCCGTGCAACAACGAAAATTATTTTTTTATATTAAAAAATATGAACTGTTTGATTGATTTTTTAATTTTAAGTATGATCCTAAAGTGTGTAACTTTCTAATAAAAGTACTGTTATTCAGAGTTTTCCAAACTGTGGGGCGCTAGTCTATTGGAAAAGAGTACAGTACACAAGAATTAAGTAAAACTTTGAGTTCAGGAACGTAGCCGTACTTGCTAGACACACGACGATAGATAACTGATTCGCATTACGCTAATGTTGGTTGATTTTTTAATTTTAAGTATGATCCTAAAGTGTGTAACTTTCTAATAAAAGTACTGTTATTCAGAGTTTTCCAAACTGTGGGGCGCTAGTCTATTGGAAAAGAGTACAGTACACAAGAATTAAGTAAAACTTTGAGTTCAGGAACGTAGCCGTACTTGCTAGACACACGACGATAGATAACTGATTCGCATTACGCTAATGTTGCCAAATAATAGTGTGCGCAGTGTTGACATACTTTCGAAAAATCCCTAAATTATATCAAAAATTGCTAAAATTTTTTCTGCTACTGTCCCAATTAAGCGAAAAGTTGTTAAGCGTTTAAATTATGTATAGGTAGGCCTCGATTAGTGCGACTTATAAAATCGATACCGTTTTTCAGTTAGTGCGAGCAAATATTCGATTAGTGCGAGTTGTAAGCATAGACCAGTCTTACTATCAAAGCTCCTTTTATGATGTCAGTTAACAAATTACCGTTAATTTTCGGTTAGTAAAACTGGACAAGGAGGAGTCCAAGAACAATCACACGGCTTTGAAGGGGTGAAACATCAGAAAGATGGGCTTTTTGCCGTTAACTGTACTATAATTTCATTATTGTACTATTATTTAGCTTTGCTATCGACTACAATATAGTATTATTTAGCTTTGCTATCGACTACAGTATAGTATTATTTAGCTTTGCTACAGTATAGTAGAGAATTTTCTTTTTTAAAAAGTACTGTATCGAAATGGATAAAAGTTAAAAATTTCTCATTGGTTCATTAACTTCGCTTATTAATGCTATCTGGAACTAATTTACTGATTCAATAAAGTTGCAATGCTTAATTGCAAATCGGCCTATTCACTCAATTCTCGACCCAGAATTGGCGGCCAGGCGGCGCTCAACTTCCGCTTTCGAATCGCTATTTTGGTTTTAATTTGGCGGTTGGTTTGATGATGGTATGAGACGCAATTCCTGGTAAGTTATTAATTTAGATGATGAACAACGATGTAAAATATGAAAATAAATATTTCTTAAACAGTTAGGCCCGGTTCCATCATTACGTTGTTACTTTAACAACGGTGTCACTGACAAGTGAGTGGTATTAGGGAAATTCTGTTCCACCAATCATTGTTAAGACTAACAGTGATGTCAATATGTAACATTAGTCTTGATCACTGTTAAGACCATGTCAGAGTATTCAAACACAGACAAAACCTACTTTAGTCGGGGATATCTGTTGAGTTATGCTAATAATAATAATAATAATAAAAATTACAAAAACAAAACAAATTTGAATATCTGAATTTAATAATAGTGAATTTTATTTGTTTTTCAAATTACCAAATTATAATTATACAGGCTAAGTGATTAATCGTTTTGAAATACGTTGTTAATACTACATGCATGAATATTATCTTCATACTGGGCTTCTTAAAAATAGTACAATCAAAGAAACTGCATTTTCCAAGATATACGGTTGTTTTCGAGATAAATCTTTACTAATGAATCGTATATTTTCATTTTTCAATAAATATTCGGGAAGATATTTATAATAAATATAGCAATCTCATCTTTAGTAACAAACCATATATCTCGGAAAATTCACCATCTAAAATTATTTTGAATTATCAGACTAACGATGTTTACTTTCAATAGTAGCCATCTTGTCTTGTCACGTGTTTCTATAGCGTCATTTCTTACCACGTGCTTTAATTTGACCAATAGTCATTTTACCAGGAACATGAATAACAATCATAGTGTCAGCTCTTCGCGCTAACCAAAGTTGCGGTGAAACGATCTGTTGTTACTGATCGTTGTTACACTGACAATGCCGTTTACTGACAGTAGTGTTATACGATATTGGTGGAACCGACCCTTAGTGTTAAGTTTATTGTGGTTATTCATCGTGATGGCCGGAATCTCACAAAGCAAGAACCAATTACCATATTTTACATGAGTTAGTACTTCGAATAGTGCGAATTCGATTAGTGCGAGAAATTCGTGGAACCAATTTGCACTAATCGAGGCCTACCTGTATTAAAGATTCACTCCAAAACTATTTGGGCTTTCAAGATGTTTTAATTAAAGTAAGAATTTAATTTTGAGTCGATGGGTGCCTATCATAGATCTAAGTGCTACTGCTCAACTAGAATCTTACCGAATTAAGAATATTTAAAATAAATCTTGCCTTTTTATCAATTTTTACCAATCAGTCAAGCTTTTTTCATGGCACAACTCATTTTACTTTACTATCTTAAAATATAATACTATTTTAAGTTCACAGCAATAAATATGCGATGAAATTTACGATTGAAATATGCAAACATGCGACATACAAAAAGGAGAAAAAACATACCTTTTATAGTTTATAATATAAAAAAAAGCTATCAATCATATTAATTTTAAATTAAATATTTTCTAAAGACTTTCGAATAAACTATAATAGTAATAAAATCAGTTATCCGTTGTCTATAACAGGTAGTATTTTTTGCTACCACTCCAGAAAATGGGGTGAGATCTTGAAAATTCGATAGCTGTACACATTATAATAATAAACGTGTAAAGAGTCAGATCATATTCGGATCAAACAAAAATGAGTAATTTATCATCCATCAGAGTTACGGTGTTACTGCTTACTTTTATTACAGTCGATTAGGATAATTTTGGACCTGTGGTGGTAACTTTAGACCACCATGTAAATATGTATTATTTCTTTGTTTGTACTTTTTAGAATTGGATTTGCAAATGAAAGAAACATAAAAGTTATGTTTCCTACAAAAACTTCCTAACATAAGTATTTAGTGAATTATAAATTACCTCTTAATGATTCTATTTTAAAATAATTTTAAAGTATGGGATGGTCATAATTAGAAAGATGTTTAGAGCCTAATAGTCAAAAATCTGTTGTGCAAACTCATACTAAATTTGGTATAAGTACTATTTAGACCATGGGATTTTGATTTAAAAAAAAATAGTTTAGAATATGCCACCAAAGAAAAATGTTGTTGGAAGCTCCATTTTTGGAGAAAATTAGCATAGTAACTAAAGACAGTTTATATTTTACAGTAATTTTTATTTTGCATCGCTTACAGATGTGGTTCACTATATTTTCCTTACGTGTTCCAAAAATTGCATATTCTGAACAGCATTTTCTACTGCAGAACATAGCAGGACTCCTATGATTTGTCTCACATGCAACATTATTCAGTCCCTCAAAGTTATTAAACTATCCAGGTATCCTTGGTACATCAAGATTTTAAAATAACCAAACAATCAAACATCACAAGCTGTGAATCATGTGAACAGATTGACCACTTCATAGGAAATGTTCAACTAATTATTTTGATCTTCTGTGAAATGCTGTTGTAGGATTGCTGTATTGTTAATTCAATGTGAGGGAATACTCTATTCTGCATAAATATGGTAATTCGAGTCATCCACACTGTTGAAATTGTAAAATAACAAAATTGAGCAGCATTTTTTGATACCTCCCAGCATCAATGGAACATGTCACTGAATCTGTTGATTTTTTCTACAAAAAGCACAGACCAATGACAAATGAGGTTGTAAAGCAACACCACACTATGACTTTTGACAAGTGCAAAAGAATCTGCTGAAATGCACAAAGGTTCTCAGAAGCCTAAATGCTGCAACTGTATGTTTACAGTTTATTCCATACGATATCCAAGGCCATATATTAACAACTTCCATTCAAGCCAAGAACATCAAAGAAAAGTGCAGGTGAGTTTCTGCATCTCCTTGAAGTTTTTGAGTGTGGTTGATTTTGTATGGGAAAAACTTTAGCAATTTACATGTAATTTTCCACATCATAACATACAGCATATCCAGATCCTGAATATTGCTTGAGCACTTCTGAGTCTGAGTGCATCTGTTGGATCCACTATGGCAACTGAAACTATGTCAAGTTGTTGATTCATTAGTAGTTTGCATCCTCATTCTGATAAGACTTGTAAAGATCCAGTATTTTCAAATTGCAAAATCATTTCTCAAATTTTTAATGATCACTAGACCTTTTTTTAAGTTCTTTAGCCTCTGATATTCTCAAAGTGTAGCAGAAGCAACAACACTGGTGTTTTGATGATAAAGTTTTACCATAAAGCACAATTACATAAAGTTAGCATATCAAAGTTTTAACAGCAAAACATAATCACATAAATGTAATATCTCGGTCATATTTGCCATTCGATTCTTTCAATCTTCCTTATATCTGCCAAACTTTGATATCAGTTTAATAGAATTTGCATAATTATCTTTTTTTCATTGAAAATCTGTATATTTATATGATTACAGTGCTATTTTTCCCTGGTGGCAAAATTCTGAATTTTTTTAGAAATCAAATCTTCATGGTCTAAATAATATTCACACTAAATTTGGTTGAGTGTGGATAACAGATTTTTGGCTATTGGGATCTAAACACTTTCCTGTTTAATTATTATACACCCTGTATATGTATGCCATACTCAATTTATGAGTATGGCATATATAAGTCAGGTAATCCTTGACTTATGATGATTTGCACTTATGATGGCTAAAAATTATTACTAAAAATTCTCTAATTCAACTTTGCCACTTGCATATACATACATATATCACATTGCTTTTGTATACGTGTCACAGTATTGCCATTAATTGGCAAGCAAAGCCTTATTACTGTATCTTGTTGTAATTCTATCACGTCCAGTAAAAGAAATAATGCTACTAAAGAAAATTCCAACATAAAAAAAAAGGCAAGGAAAGCTTTAAATTTAATCATTTCAAATTAAATAGAAACCTAATTTATGAAAATATTAAAACAGAAATCAAACAAATCAAGAATTAAAAAAATCCTCGACTTATGACAGAGACATTGGAATGGAACCCTGTTATAAGTTGTCTCATGTCAGAATAGACTTACAACAGAGATGTTAGAATAGAACAGCGTCGTAAGTTGAGTTTAACCTGTACTCATACTATAATGCAATGAATAAGTTATGTGATTGGTCAATGCAATTCACATACATAAGAATTCGTGTGCAATGGTCTGATATATCAATAGTATCTCTTTTGTACTTGATTCCTTTAGAATAATGATAGTGGTAGTAATTCCTTGATTCCTAATGAATAATGATAGTGGTCAATATCAATGAATGTAAGATATAATATACTTCTGACTTACAATTATATCAATTTATAATCTGAGTGGTTTGAACTGAACCCTGTCATAGGTCCAGAATAATATATGTATATACCCAAACCCTACTTTAAGTTGTTTCAGTTTGCATGTTTTCAAAGTTGCATTGTAAAATAATTAAGACAACATTTCACTTTCAGTCATAAAATTCCATGTTTGCATCATTCCAGGAATCATTTTTCCTTTGTCAATACAGCAGCTTGTATTACATGATTCAATTATCATCACTTCCAATTTATTTGCACATATGTACTTCTGATGTCACAATACATAAATACAAAAAAAATCATTTATCTTGATATTCATTATCTTCAAGAAATTCATAAAGAAAACTTTCTTGACTTTACTTAAAAAGAATTCTTGATGCTTTTTTATTGCTGTTAATATGCAATCAAATACAATATGACAAAGGAAAATTTTGCAAATAAATAGTTACATTAAAATTAAAATATTTTTTATCTAAACTTATTTTTATTTAATTTATTGAATTTACTATAGTGCTATCTACAGTATAATCAGCTTTATATCATCAATATGGCTATTAGTAGAAGAGATATATTTATCATTATACTTTTAATCTTTATATCATGGTGAAAACTTCTTCCTTTAAGAGCAGCAATGTTCAGTTTCTGTTCCAAGTATTAAGTAGATATACTGTAGATGCATTTCACAATTTTGTTTGTTAAAAATAGTAGTTCTAGTTCTCTATCTTCTATATTTCAATGGCTTCTTATAAAAATTATTCAATTTGCATCGTTTTAGTCTGCATCATGTTTTTGAAGAATGCATCAATGACATTAAGTAGGGTCTGGATTAGAAAAAATACATTAACAAAAAAATAAAAATAGTTTTGTTAAATGTATTTTTATAGCTCATTCTGATATCCAAAAATTTATTATGACATTAAAAATTGTATTATAAAGTTATTAAAACCAATAATTACCTTAGTTTCATGAGCAGTAAGTTTATCAGGTAATCTTGAATCACTGTAATTAGCAAAAATTTAAATAATTTAAAATTTGTAGTATAATTTAATTTATAATTTAAATTATAAATTGTTAAGTAGAAATTATTAAGTAGAAATTATTAAATTTAATATTTTAAAAAAATTAATTTATTTATTTTAAATTATAAATTGTTAAGTAGAAATTATTAAATTTAATATTAATAATTCTTTAAAATAAAGTTTTATTAGCCACATTTTATGGACAAAAAATAGAATTATGTTCAAGTAAATCAAACATACAATATTTATATTTGCATTGTTTTCCCATTTAACTTCAACAAAAATAAACAACTTATTCAAAAGAAAGAAAGTATTCTGTAAATAAAGATTTTATTAATTATTGATTATGTAATTACTACTGTCAGTGCTTTTGTTTTTAACTATATAAACAAAATCAAAATTTCTAAAAAAACATGAATTCCTTGTAAATATATTATTAGATGAAATATATATTAAAGCTCAGTTTAATTTCAAAGGTGGTGTTATATATGGTAGCAGCAGTGCACACACATCAGTAGCAAAAACTGCCCAAGTATTCATTTCTTCTTCAATACTCTCTTCTTACAAAGATGTATCTATTGTTCCTGTGAATAATCTTAAATCTGAAACTTTGAAAGATATGTTACTATCAGTATTAACTCAAGTAGAAAACATAGATTTTAAAGTTATTTCTCTGATTTCTGATGATAATGCAGTAAATCACAAAGCATTTGAATAAATGAATCCTAATAAACTACTACTACTTATATTGCACATCCTTTAGATGAAACAAGATTTTTATTTTTCATATTTGATAGTGTTCACATTATTAAATGTGTTCAAAATAACTGGTTAAATAAAAAAAGAACTGTGTTCTAAGCTTTCCTGACATAAATAATCAGAACATAATTAGAAATACTGATTATTGACATTTGGAAAAAACTATGATATTGAAAAAATTTGTTAGTTAAATATAGTCAAATAAAGTTCTTTATCCATCTAGCATCCAGAAACAGAATGTAAAGCTTGCATTAAGAATTTTCTATGATGAAAATGTTGCAGCTTTAAAGTGTATAGATAAAGATTATCCTGCTTTGTTTAATGGAATAGAAAAACACTTGTATTTTTTAAAAATATATTTATAAATTGGTGGAAAATTGTTAACTGTAAAAGTGCATTTGAAGGTGAACATTTTAATGATGAATACAGGGAATCAGTAAGAAAAGGGGCTAATTTACATTTATATTGGTAGGAACATTTATCATTACGGTTAAAAATCTGGAGACAGTCTGTCCCTGTAGCTAATAGTTTAACCTCTCAAACTTTTCAATCCTTAATAATTATGTGATGCTTTTGTAAAATTAATTCTGTATTTATTTCAAAATTATGAAATAGATTATATTTTATTAGATAAATTTCAAAATGATGCTCTTGAAACTCATTTTGGTGCTTATAGGCAAATGTCTAATGCAAATTATAAGTTTCATTCAAGTGTTGGAAAGTGAAAGAAAATTAAGATTTAAAAATCATGTAATAATTTCAGCCAAAAATAACAATATAAGTTTAAAAACACTAATGCCATGTGAACAGGAAGTGACACATTTTGATTACATTAATATAGATAATTATTATGATGTCTTACTTGATGAATTTTCTCTAGAAAATGTTCCTAAGGATACATTACCTATTTTAACATACATTGCAGCATATACTACAAGAAAGAAGCTAAAGAAAGAAAAATGTGATATTTGTTCTGCTTGGTTGCAACTTGATAATGTGTTGATGTTTTAGATAGACCTTATTAATTCAGGAATTGAATCAAGGAAAATTAATACTTCCTTTGGAATTTGTGGTCACAGTTGTATCTATAGCATGGTATTTATTAAATAAAATATTTGAGAAGCATAAAGATGAATTTCTTAATTATGCAAAGCATTTAGCTTTCTTAAATAAAATATCATGCATACAATTAAAACATCTATGCTTGGGTAGTTCTGCTGAATGTGATTGTTCTAAAAATTTACAAACATGTCTTGAAAGTATTTCTTTGTTAATAAATAAATTATTATTAAATAATTATATTAAGTCCAAAAATGACCTGCTAAGGAAAAATGTTCTCAAAAGAAAATTATATAATTGAAAAATATATTTATTAAAATATATAATGAGATCGGATTCATAAAAATATACTTAATTATTGATATTCATATATAAAACGTATACATTTTCAGAGTGAAATGTTTCATTGGAGAATGCCCTTTATCATAATGGGTATCATTTCCATTGCGTCATCATTATTCATTTTGCCGTTATCTGAGACTCGAAACATTCAGTTGAAAGATATGATGGATGAATTTGAAAAGTAAGAATTAAAGTTTAAAAAATCAAGTTCAATATTCTGCTGTAAATAGAAAATTATTGCTCTTCCGTATAGGTTGTAATATAATATTTATATCTCACATATGTGAGAAAAAATAATAACTTATACCATTTACTGCCATTCTTTTAATGAAACATGCTCAACCTTATGGAAGGTTAAGCTAATTTGGAAATTTGGTACTCGTTGGGGTGGATTAACTTTACTATAAAAACTAACTTCGCTATAAAAACAAACTTCACTCTTTCTGTCTGATATCCCCAATCAATTTACTAATTATTATTCTATATTATTACCGTAGTTATGTTTTTAACTAACAAATGTAATATTTTATTTATGTATTAATTTTTATACTATTTGTTATACTGCTTCATTGTCTGCGGATCGCCGAAATATACTGCTTACTTTGGTTGATAATAAAGAAAGAAATAATAAAGAATAACATAATAAAAACTATAGAATAATTGAGTAATTAATATTAATCGATAATAATCGAAAACAGCAGTTCGCGAATCGAATTCTAACTGTCGTACTGAAATCCACATCTCTCATACGTATATTCCTTAATAGTTTCTAGAAAGATGCAGAGTATTTCTGGTAAATTCTGAAATTAGTTAGTATACGAAAATATAGTAGCGCTATTGCGCCCTCCTTGTGAAGGTGAACTTTCTTATTTAACCAAGAATTGCTACTCTATTTCATGCTATTTTATAATATAATAAACGTGCTTCTCAACTTATGAAGACTCATAATTACGAACACAAAATATCATTTTAAAATTTTAAAAAATTTTCAACGCCCTTCGATAATTTTACACGATATGTTTGCAGTATGTTCCAGCAACCACTATTGTGTAAAATTATTCAATTAGTTATCAAATTTACTGCAATATTTCAGGTTGGCAGCATTTACGCAAAAAATCTAGCTTTATAATCGAAACAGTTTGAACAAATCTGTAAATAAGAAATTTTCAATTAGTACAAATTGTGAAATTTAAAATAATATTCAACATAGTATGTAAAGTTATTTTAGTAATTTTCTATGCTAAATAACAATATCTGAATTACGAACAAATTACATACGAATTATGTACGTAACTAGAAGAGTACGTGTAAACATTTTAAAAATATTTTTTTGAAATTTCTCGGTTGTGGGCCTCAATTTAAGGTCGGTTGGGCTAAAAGCGCTCCGTGCGATATGGATTTTTGCTTTAAATCAATTACTTCTAGCAAAACTATCGTTTAAAATATGATATTTAGTTTAGTTATTATTTATTTATTTATTTAGCCCAAAAGCTCTAAGCGTACAAATAGTACAAGAGCCACCTCAAGCAACTATAGGAACAAAACAAATTATAAGTACAAACATTATTATATTTAGAATTATATATTTAACTCAACGAATTTCAAACTGTGAACTGTATAAATTATTTCTTTTGAAATTACTACAATGAAATTTAAATATTAAATACGATTTTATGTAATCAAAATTATTAAAATGAATTAGTAATAAATATTTTATTAATATTTCATATTTTAGAAGCATTAATTCTTTTGATTTATATTTATATATTATCTTAATATTTTTAATAAACATAGGTTGATTTAGAGCAAATATAAAATATTTATAAACAAATATTTTTATTTAAAATAAATTTGAATGCTATTATATCTACTGCATTTCAAAATAGAAAAATATGAACAGATTTATTATCATAGAAATCTGGTACTAATCCCATTGGGTCGAATTATTATTATAGAAATCTGGTACTAATCCCATTGGGTCGAATTTATTTTGAGTTTGAAGCCCAAACTATAAGAATGTAAATGATAAAATTGAAAAGTAAAAATGTACCAGTTGCAATCAAGTGCAAAATTATCGAAAATTCACAGCGAAAGGAACTTTACACTAGATATCTTGATTTTATTTATGCAATATGATTGTTATTTTTCCATCTTTGCTCTTTCTACTTATATAGATGAATATATGAGAAAGTGATAATGAAACATCTTCAGGATGTCTTATGCATTGAATAGAGTTTGAATTTAAGGAAGTCACAGGAGCAGAAAGCTTACTGATAATTACACGGATGTCATAATCAAATTAAAAACAGATACAAATATGCTCAGCTAGATATAATCCGCTTTGATTGTCAAATTAATTAATTTCCTAAGAATTAATTTAAACATTAGACGACTGGAAAATAGAATGATGTTGCGCATTATTAAAATATACAGGGGCGGTTCTGCATAGGCACTGCAGAACTACAGCACCCCCAATTTTTCTCGACATATAAATATATTTATTGATTTATTTATATTTCCTTGTAATATTTAATTATATCATTAACAATCCTAAAAAATTCTCTCATTTTGTATAAAAAATAATAAAAGTCTATCTTATAGCACTTAGAAGACCGAAGGACGCTAGCGGCACTGTGGTAAACACAGGCTCATATTGTGTTCTCGACATAATCATAAGGATTGACCTCTGCTCCACATGTGAAGGTACTACAGAGTTTAGAACCACGGGTTAATCATTGATCTTTTGTGCACTTTTCGGTGGGTCTCGTCGTCACCGAGCAATCAACAGGAGATGCGAACATTCACTTGCAAAGCGGAAACTGCCACGACCTGTTGTGGTGGTCCACCACAGAAATGCCTTGCCCTAGAAGGGACAAGGCACTAGAGGCTGAGTCCCTTCCCCGAGGGGACAAGACGGCTACATATCATTCCCAGCAAAAGAGTCTGGGAACGAGAGATTATCTCCCCTTCCCCAAGCAGAAGCTACACAAGCCACCGATGGCTCGGATCATCCCATCAATTGGTCTACCGTATCCATAAAGTCCCTTAATTTCATCTTTTTCCTCACATGCTACGAAGCTACGCAGTTCCTCACTCGGATTTAGCGACCAGTCCACACTGGTGTCCCACCGAAAGGCCTAGGTGTAGGGACAATTAGTATGTATTGCAGCGAGTCCCCACGCTGCACGCCACAGGAGCAGCAACCACTATCCCCTCTTGACGACGGAGAAATAATGGGGAAATTCCCTTGGCCGGTCAACATTCCTCTCGAGGGCGCCCACCTTGACGTGGCCAGAGGGCTTACCGGCTGTCACTATGACTGTATCTGTTCAGCCGGGCCGGTACGTCCATAGTGACAGGGAAAAACTGAGGTTGCCAAATGCTTGGCGAAATCCTGGAGAAGACGACCTCACACCACGAGTGAGCGTGTGCAGACGTTAGCGTGTCCGCGGCTGGTCGAAAGGATTGGGCGGCCCCAAGTAGACAGCCGTGGGAAGTTCTAGCCGGATAATTCGCCTTCGGATCTGGTTTGACTTTCTATAGAGAGATCCAGCAGCAAAACTGGTCGGCCTGAGACACTCCCTGGCCCTCACTAGTAGCTGCCCTAGTGAAGAAATTCCTATAGGGTTGGAAGAGCATGGCTGCACCATCGTTGATGAATGCTCTGTAGTTCGCCACTCGACCGTCCGAGTCTGCGGATCCGGGATTAAAATTGGTCCGATGTATGCCCTGCATGAGGTACGAGTCTTCTATAAGGGTCCCAATCACAAGGCGTTGTACCGTGCCGAAGGGATGAATGGTGGAGGGATAAAAGCCGTTACGGTGTCCACCCGAGAGTTGGATTTGCTCGGGCTGAGTGGGTTCATCCAGAGGCCGGGAAGCTTGCTTCCTAGGGAATCACAAAACCTCGGGGAGTTGATCCGAGCCATACTCGATCACGGCAAGGCGCCAGAGCCCGGCCATTGCACGGCGTCAGTCGATATCATCTCCACGGTGCCATACTCGACCACGGCAAGGCGCCAGAGCCCGGCCATTGCACGGCGTCAGTCGATATCATCTCCACGGTGGCCCGCCAGTCAGGCGCTGACAGTGGGCTACATCGGTGATCGAACCGGGGAAGATTCTCGCTCCTTTTCAAGTTGGGTTGGATCGCCGTCATGCGTTTCGCCCATCCGATGCGATTATTAGTAAGGGTTCTGCTTTTGGGGAAAATTCGGTGATTCTTTTCTTTCCATCCTTCCGGCGGGCTGTCGCGTTTCTCGCGGCGGTTGTGCCCGAACTATGGTGTCCTAAGGATTTCCCATCTTATGGGAGAACTTGTAGTTGGAAAACCGTTGAGTTTTCGATCCCTCCGAGGACAAAACCGGTCGTTACCAGTCGTTACTGTATCAAATACACAGCCTCTTCTGTCTCCGCTCCCTCAGTGGACGGAGGCGATCCTTGGCCCGTAAAGGTCGCTTCGGCGACACAGTGCACGAGATACGAATGCGGCCTTCATTCCACTAGGCCTGGCAAACCTGAGCGAGTCCACCGTATTCGTATTTCGTTCACTTCGTGGATCAGGAGGTGGCAGGCGAGTCCGTACCCCAGTTGCAGGCAATGATTAAGCCAAGATTATTCTCGCAGAAATTTAGTACCCTGTAGTACCCTAGTAGGTGGAGCAGGGGAGAGACTTTTGGCCAGTCTCAGAATACGAAATGAGTCGGTCAGCATCTGAGTCAGATGACGGTCTGTACTGACCGGAGTCCTGCCTTCCACAGACAAGAAGGCGTCTATGATCTTACCCAAGATGCTAGCGGACCAGCTCTCCTGCCAGTTTGTCATCGATAACTGCAGTGGTAAACACAGACTCATTTCGTTCGTATTCTGAGGCACGCCAAAAATGCCGCTGCCCTGCTCCACATACGAGGATACTACAGGGTACTTTACGTCTGCGAGTATAATCTCGGCTTAATCATAGCCTGCCACTCGGGTGCGGACTCGCCTGCCATCACTTGGTCCACGAAGCGAACGAAATACGTATGCGGCGGACTCGCTCAGGTTTGTTAGGCCTAGGGGTAAGAAGGCCCCATCCGTACCTCGTGCCCTGTGTCGCCGAAGCGAGCTTAACATTGCCGAGAATCGCCTCCATCCAGAGGGAGCGGAAATACAGAGAGGCTGTATTTGCTACTGTCTTCTAAGAACACCTTGCTCAGGCGCTGTCGCGACGAGTAAACGCCGACAATAAGCCGAAAGGACGGAAAAGTCTGAATCTTTCCTTACTGCGAGCAAACAAAGAGGCTGAACGTATTTGCTACTGGATCCCCCATGACAAAAGATCACTCATGTCAGGATAAATCGCCACGGAAACGTAGCAGCCCGACAGAGGACCGGACGAGGCCGGATCCTCCAAGAGAACAGAACCTAAACTGATATTCGCTACGGCGGGTTGGTATACACAATAGAAAAACCAAAGCGGACACCTCCCCTCATGGAAAGGGCAAGAATCACCCCCGCTTCGATCCACAATGTAGCCCACTGCTAGGTATGGCTGGTGGACCACCATAGAGACGATATCGACGACGCCATAAATTGGCCGGGCTTAGACGCCAACCGGACGTCGAGTATCGCTCGTGTCAACTCCACGAGGTTTTATGATTCCCTAAAGAAGCAAGCTCCCTCTGGTCTGGGGATAAAATCCCCTACAGCCCGAGTTCGATCAGCTCTCAGGTGGGCACCATTAAGGCTTCTGTCATTCCGTCATTCATTCCTTCGGCACGGTACGCCACCTTGGGATTTGGGATCCTTATAGAGTACTTGTACCTCACGCAGGGCATACTTCAGGCCGATTCTGAATCCCGGACCCGCAGGGCCTTGGGCGGTCGATCGGCGAACTACAGATCGCCTACCGGCGAGGAGGGAGTGCAGCCCGGCTCTACCGACCTAGAAAGAATTTCTTCACCTGGAGCAGTGTCAGGACATCCGTATGCCCAAACCGAGTTCTGCCTAACACTGCTGAGCCTCTCTATAGAAAGTCAACCGAGGCCCGAAAGAACGGAACGGATTTCAACCAATCTCCCCCACATCTCGGGTACGGATTTCCCAGGCCCGACTGGGGGCTGTGCCTAAGGACACTGGTGTGCGACCTGCATGCGCACCTTCTTCTAGTGTGGGGATTCTTGGTAAAATGCCATTCCCACTGGGAGTCTCTTAGTGTACCTAGACACTATGACCTTATCGGCCCGGCTGCGGATCACAGATACAGACAGTGGTGCCGGCACAAGCCCCCTCGCCACGTCAAGGCGGACTCCCCTCGAGGGAGGTGGGAAACACAGTTCCCTATTGCTATTCACGCATGCTCGCGATAGCATATGCACGTCATAGTGACACTGGGAGTCTCTTAGTGTACCTAGACACTATGATCTTATCGGCCCGGCTGCGGATCACAGATACAGACAGTGGTGCCAGCACAAGCCCCCTCGCCACGTCAAGGAGGACTCCCCTCGAGGGAGGTGGTAAACACAGTTCCCTATTGCTATTCACGCATGCTCGCGATAGCATATGCACGTCATAGTGACATGGGTGGATGCGAGCTATTAGCGTAAAGCGGCACTGTCCGTCGCGCAGTTCGACTATTGTTTAAATGCAGGTTACGCGAGTAGTAACGAGTTCGTAGTGCTTATCCTGTTTACTCCGTCTCTTTAAATATTTGAACATCAGAGATAAAAGATATTATATTAATCAAACAATTTATAGCTAAATTAGCAAATTGAGAAATGTTCATTTATCATATTTGGTATTAGAATTCGTTTGTTTTTTACATATGCAATTTGGAAAACAGTAAAATATATGTTTGTATACTTTAGACCATTGGTTCTCAATCTTTTCATAAATGTGTCACCAAAATAAAATTTCAATAATTTCAATGCTACCAACAAAAATGTGCGTCATATACAAATAGGAAGATAAGATTATACACGTATCACAAGTCATCTCTCGCGTACCATTGTTTGAGAACCGCTGCTTTAGACTACTAACAAGTTTCAGGTAGATTATTAAACTCATATAATATATAATATACAAGAAAAACTATAATATCTATAATTAACAATAAAACATAATTTGAAATAATGCTTGCCAATTTTTTTCAGATTTAACACGAAACATATGGATGATGAAAACGAAGAATAATAGTCCTATCTTCTGGTATCTTGAAATTTTGTATTTATAATGAAAAAACTATATGCTTCTATTAAATAAATTTATTTATCTGAGCACTAGGTTCATCGGTTATAAGAGACGGAGAAGATTAAGAATATTATTATATTAAGAATAATTAATATCTTCTGGTATCTTGAAATTTTGTATTTATAATAAAAAACTATATGCTTCTATTAAATAAATTTATTTATCTGAGCACTAGGTTCATCGGTTATAAATGCTTTATATTGAAAGATATTTTGTAATTTTCTCATTATATAAGAATTTTTCGTTTTGTTCTTTTTCTGGACGATTTACTATATCCGTTATTTTTCGGATACAACATTAAAAATATCCAGTCAAAATCGGTTAACTTTTATTGGTCATGATATTGGTAATATAATAGCATATATAAGTACGATGATCTTTCATTCATTTCCTTAAAGAAATTATGCAAATATTAATATTTGCAATGATTTAAACATATCAGAATGTTTGAATTTTGTATACAAGATTATGCGTTCTCTGAAATATCTCATCAAATGCTATTTTATATTAAAATTTATATTAAATCTCATCTCTTATATAATTTTCGGAAATGATTGCTATTGCTTCTGAAAATATGTATATTTGTCAATAAAAAATGCCAAAGATTTTGACTTTCGTAACCAAACTATATATAGAAATTTTATGTTCAGCGAAATCGAAATGTTTGGTATAAGATAGGGGAACTTTTTTGTGTATTAAGATATTTTATTGTAAACTGCAACTAATTTTCATCTACAATATTGAATAATTGCAATAAACGTTACAAAGATTTATCATGGTTTGATTTTATTAAACTAATACTCTATTTATATAAATAAATATAATTAATAACGTATATAATTTATTATATTAAAACTTAAAAATAATAAAATAAAATAAAAAATAAATAATAATAATATTTTTGGTACATCTCATTCTGATTGGTGGGCAATACATACCAATCATATGTTAAGCAGACCCATATTAACAAAGGAAAAACAGTTTACCTGGGCTAAAAATTAAAGAGTAACTGAAGATGGTATGATAAAAATACCGAAAATGTTTTAAATTTCTGTTAATAAAAGTGATTTCTACTTGAATGCTATTTTGTGCTTGGATGATATTGAATTTATGCCATTTTACATCGTATCACTTATTGTTAATCCTAACTGAAAAGACTTGTCGATCGTCGAATTTGGCCTTGAAAGTTCTTCTTTCTTTGAAAAGGGTATAATATACAAATCTTGTACTTCTAATTCCAATTTTACAAGTAGAATAGCATAAATACCTGTTTGTAAGACTAAATTTAACCTTTCCCACAAACCTATGGTAAAGTAATACGACACACCTATCAAGCATTTCTGAAAAAAAGAGATTTAAAGTTTTCTTTGTTGTTTATATACCGATTAATATTAAAAATTTAACAAGTGCAGCCATAGCGCAGTGAGTTTGCCATTCAATTACGTAAGATATCATTGGAAGGATGTGGGTTTGAATCTCTTTTTTTTTTTTTAATTTTTTTTTATTGAAACTGAAATGGATTATTGTACAATGTACTTTTATTAATGGGAAATTAGTATTTTATAATTATTTAATTTTTTACTATGCCCTTTAAACATTGCTATCATGAATATTAAATACATGTATAAAATAATGTAATTAATAAACAAAGTTTTTTACACAAAATATTTATTTTAATTAACAAATATAGATTATATTTTTAAACATTAGGATCAACTGCTTAAACTTTAAATACTTAATTGCAATCACACTGGCACTTTTTGCAGTAAAGAATAAATATTTATTAACACAAAACTACTAACATTTTCGGTTTTTACACCCTCATCAGGTACATTCCGTTCTCAACGGATTTGAATCAGAAGGATTACATAAGTTGCTATGGCAACCATTATTATTAGAACGCAGACGTTTAAACATATAATATTTGAAGTAACAGTAATAAATTAATAAAATAACACTTAAAACAAAGCTTAAACTTTAAATACTTAATTGCAATCACACTGGCACTTTTTGCAGTAAAGAATAAATATTTATTAACACAAAACTACTAACATTTTCGGTTTTTACACCCTCATCAGGTACATTCCGTTCTCAACGGATTTGAATCAGAAGGATTACATAAGTTGCTATGGCAACCAATATTATTAGAACGCAGACGTTTAAACATATAATATTTGAAGTAACAGTAATAAATTAATAAAATAACACTTAAAACAAATTATAAACCATAATTAATTAATTCACAATAAATTAAAACTAGATTACATAAAATATATCAGAATATTAATATTATTAAAGTTCATAGAGCCATTCATCTTTAAGCTACCTTTAATTTGGAATTCTGTAATTACTGGTTGTGTATGTCGCAGAATTGGTTTTATTACCCTTATTTGGTCCCACGATATGTCTATGTTCTTACTAAAGGCTTTCAGAGCGAGAGAGGTGGAGATCTTACCTTGGGCAAAGTCTTTTTATGTTTTTCTACCCTCTTCGCTAGTGTTCTAGTAGTCACTCCCACATACGTGGCTTCTTCATTTGATTGTATGTCTCTAATGGGTATTCTATATACATTTTTGCGTTCAAACTCCTTAAGTGGGTCTTTTTCATTTTGAAGTATATAAAATAAAGTTGGGGCCCTTCTTGGTGCTATTTGTTTATTCTTCTTCTTTGCAAAGATTTACATAACAACTTATGTAATCCTTCTGATTCAAATTCATTGAGAACAGAATGTACCTGACGAGGGTGTAAAAACTGAAAACATTAGCAGTTTTATGTTAATAAATATTTATTCTTTACTGCAAAAAGTGCTAGTGTGATTGCAATTAAATAGATTATATTATTATTGATGACCGGGATCCTCCTTGATCTCTATGACCAATGTGTCATTCAGATGATACTCATCATAAAAGCATACAAAACAAAATATTGTTTTATAATGTGCATATTTATTAACCCGTTCACTGCCTTCGATTTTTTCTAATTAAGCCTCGTTAATATGCAAAAAAAAATTTTTTATTGTGAATCTAACGATATAACAAATTTTTTCGAATTATATTTCTTTTAGAATTTTTCGTTCATTATATGAGATCGGATAAAAGACGATTTTTATATATGAAATCTTAGCCATCTAACGAAATATTTGGTATTTTCTGATAGCGGCAAGTCTTTTGAAATAAAATGAGGTATGAGTGAAGAAAATCGAATTATAATTTAAAAAATTACCGATAAAAAATTTAGTTAATTAATTAGTCAAAAATTGACAAAAATTTATTAAAATATTGTCATTTTTTAATAAAATATGTTTATTGATATGTTTTTTCTTCATTTTAATATTTTATAAATTTTCGAATTTAAAACAAAAAACATAACACACACGAAAATTGTCCACAATCCTACATAAACAGCTATAGCATTTTCTACTCTACTCTAATTGGCCTTGACATAGTTTGTTGACACTTTACATCCAATACCACAAGCAGTGCGGTAAAGTAGGCTTGGCTGCAATTTCCCGCGAATATAATTGTCCATAATCCTACATAAACAGCTATAGCATTTTCTACTCTACTCTAATTGGCCTTGAGATAGTTTGTTGACACTCTACACCCAATACCACAAGCAGCGCAGTAAAGTAGGCTTGGCTGCAATTTCCTGCAAAATGAATGACTGTCATAAAACAATTAAAGTGCCATACCCCCTTTTATTGCCTAGGGTTGTTTATATTATGATTTTCTCGTATTTTACAAAATTATCTCTAAAAGTAAAGCAATAAATGACCAAATAAATAAAAATATTCTATATTTTAACAGAATTAACCATAATTTTCGTACTATCGGCAAAATTCTTTCAATTTTATGAATTTTACAGTTCATCATAATAAAATTCCATATTTTGCTTAAAATTTCAAAAATAAATTTATCTCACCCCAAAATCAAAATAAGATACTAAAATATAATAGAATAGAAAGCAGTATTGATAAGACTCGATGAAAAATAATCCAATTTCTATGAATACAATCCATTCACATTTTCTATCTTTAGAACGGAATTAAAAAAGAAATTTTGGCACTCAGAAAATTTAGGACCCATCATCAGAGGCACCTATTTTCACTAAATAAACACAAAAAAGCCACTCCACGATAGCTCCACTGTATAATTTGGAATTGAATTTTATTTATATCGCTTTTTATTGTTTTTTGTTCCGCCATCTTGTCGTCTTACCATGGCAAAGGCAGTGAACGGGTTAATGAACATTCATTGTTGTTACACCAATTAAATGCCCCAAATTTCAACTGATGATTATGTACGCATGATTCGCATCAAGGTTGCTTGAAGACAGGGCTTTATTTTTAAATGTCAATAAAATATGTTTCTCTACCTCAATAATGAAAAACACCGAATGCTTGTAGAAATGTAGGGTTCATAAAATATGTGCATTATAAAACAATATTTTGTTTTGGATGCTTTTATATTGAATATCATCCAAATGACAGATTGGCCATAGAGATCAAGGAGGATCTTGTGTCATCAATTATAATATAACTTGTATTTATTAATTACATTCCTTTATACATGTATTTAATAATTGTGATAGAAATGTTTAAAGAGCATAGCAAAAAATTAAATAATTATAAAATAGTAATTTCTCATTAATAAAAGTACATTGTACAATAATCCATTTCAGTTTCAAAAAAAAAAAATTTTAAATAAGAGAGATTCGAATGGCAGATTCACTGTGCTATGTGGTACTTATTAAATTATTAATGTTAATCGATATTCCTTCTGATGATATCTTATATAATTGAAAGACAAACACATCGCACTACAATGGCACTTGTTAAAAGATCAATAACAATTGGTATATAAACAACATAGAAAACTTTAAACCTCTTTTTCAAGTATGCTTGAGAGGTGCATCGTATTACTTTACTATGGGTTTATGGGAGATAGTACAACAACATATATAAAAATCAGCAAAATTGGAGAGGGCCATGGTTGAAATTCCCCTGATTAGTGTTTTAAAGTTCAAAGATCTTTTACTGCTAGATGCAATGCTTTCAACACATTTTCTGCTGGTTGTTCATTAATAATGTTGCCCTGCTTCATTCGTCTTAATATCTCAACTGTTTCATATGTGTAAGGTCCCAGGAGACCTCAATAGATAAACTTTTAAAGTGCCAAGAACTTGACCTCTGTTAAATAATTATTCGATTTTGTTGTAACGTTTAGAACTTGTGAATTGTTTAAAACAAAGAAGGGAAATGAAGTATTACATGGCTAGAAACAATAGTATAATAGAATCATAATTCTAAAATCACAGGTATTTTAAAAGCAGGGTTGCAGAGTCGGATAACAAATGATCTGACTCCACCTTTAAAAAAAAATCTGACTCTGACTCCTTAAAAATCTATAAGGTCCGACTCCAACTCCACCTTTTAAAAAAAAACCCGATTCTGACTCCCTAAAATTTGTAAGATCTGACTCTGACTCCTGCATAGTTAAAGTTAATATTATAAATGTATTTTATTATTGCAAGTGATTCTTCTGACTACTTTATATTAATTTTATAGCACTTTGGTTGTAGATACTAGGTAGACCCATATTTACAATTTTTTAGAGAGATTATCCAAAATTTTGGCTGTGGATAGGTTGTTACAATTTACAAACTGAGATAACAATTAGCAACTTTTAATACACTGAAAAGAGAAATGCATGTCCTAAAATTTTACACGATTTGTTTTATTGCTGTTGAAATTTGAATAATAAAAAAAAAATCTCTCTCCTGAGAAGCATTTATCATGGCAAAAATACTTTAAATATAATTTCTAACTAACTATTCCAAGTTCTAACTAGTATAAATGCCTATTAAAATAAAATTAACACTGGATTAAAAAGAAAAAGCTTCCTTTTAGAGTTTTTAATTTTAATTACATACCAAATAGGCAAATACCAAAATTAAATTTAAGCATTATTTCTAATAAACAAAATAGTCTCAGTAAGTTCATCTGTCATTGCAGTTCTCTGATCAGCTCTGATCAAACAGAGTGAGGAAAATAGTCTCTCTACACTGACCTGTGTTAGAGGGAGAGCTGTAACAAGAAGCGCAGTATCTTTTACAATTTCAGGATATTTAGAGATGGCCTCTCTAACATTTAATTTAGATTTTCTGTCAAAACGTTCAACTTCTATTAGAGCTTTGTTAAATTCCACCTTGAAATTTGCTATTTACGATATATTTGTAGGTTTACTTTTTCAGTATCAGATTTGAGTTTTCTTCTTTTTTGGTGCTGGAGATGGTCTGCTTGATCCAATAATGAGTTTTCTTGTTTTTGCACTGGAGATGGTCTGCTTGATCCAATAATTTTTCAAAATCACTTTTTTGGCACTGGAGATGGTCTGCTTGATCTAATAATTTTTCAAAATCAGTTTCCATCATCCAATATTTGCATTGGACATTGAATTTTTATCGAATTTTAAATGCTAAAGACTGTTTAGGCTTATACACGGGTTTCGCATTTTTACCAGTTTTCAAACTCTGAAGTCGGGGAGTCAGCTTATATTCAAGTATATACGGTAATTTAGTAAATTTAAATTTAATTCTAATTTTTCTTTTATATATGTATATATTTATCCACTGGCAGAGTGAGTGGAGCAAACGCTTGGTCCACTGTAGTTGAGTATCAAACGGAAAATCCACATCATTTGCTGAAATGAGCCAACACACTGCATTTAAAAAATTAAAATGACCTCTTTATCAAACTAAATTAATATGTCACATTGGCATTAGAGCAGATACCTTTGGCTACCTTCAATAACCATCTTGCATTGTCTGTTTTTATTTCTTATAACTTGATGTGTAAGAGTGCTAGCGGCTAGGCCTATGAGTTAGGCTATAGAACTATATTTTAATCATTAATCAGAATCCTATGCCTAAGTTTCAGTTTGGCTTAGACCACAACACTTTCCATAAAATAGCCTAAATATGGCTCCAAAAAGCAAATATTTATCACTTATATTTATCACTTAAGTTGAGTTCATAAATTAACTAATAACACTATAGGGGCCTTTTCATAAATTTAGATAATTGATATTATTTCATAAATTAACACTATAGGGGCCTTTTCATAAATTTAGATAATTGATATTATTCATAACTTACTATCATTAGCCTTAAATAGTTAGAAACGATATATATAGCTCTAGCCCTAGGTAAGTAGGGACTTAAGGAGCCGAGAGTCGGTTATTTTTCCGACTCCAACTCCTGACTCTGGGCAGTCTAAAAATCCAACTCCGACTACAAGCAATTTAAAAATCCAACTCCGACTCCACCCAAAAACCTCCGACTCTGCAACCCTGCTTAAAAGACAAATAAAATATGAGACATTATCTTTCCCAGGAAAAAGGTGAAAGTTAATGTCAAACAAAAGTTTCAGATGAGGAAAGAACAGTCAGTCGGTGTCAAGATTTCTCCATATGCGTGTTATTCAGCCTAGAGTCTGTGCCTAGGTCTTTCTTCCCATATGGTCCGGCTCCATCATTGACAGTGCCGAACCAGTGTCTTTATCATCGGTGCTAGTTTCAATATTTCATATTATTGAGAAGAAATTTGTGTTGTGCTTGAGAGACTAAAGACAATTTATAAGGACTAAAGACTTTAAAAGAAGGAAAGAGAAAAATTCAGCACTTCGAATCTTCTATGTATCATAAAGAAAAGATATTTATCCTCCAGAACGATTTGTACAATAATTCTCTCTCAATAAAAGATCCTTGGTTGATTAAATCATGTAGTTGTCTTCACTGTATCAGAGGATTTCATTCACCCATTCAAACCGACGTGCGATCGCCACATACAAATCCACCAGGACGAATTGAATAGGCGTTTAGTCCAAATGCCTAAACGCCTATTCAATTCGTCCAGGGATTCGTCAATTCGTCCAGGCAGATCCATATATGCAAAACTTTCTGATTTTGTATCACATGTTTTTATGACTTTAGCTTCCTCCTATTTTATTTTTATATCCTCTTCATAAGCTAATCTCATTAGTACTGTTGCCAATTTATCTTTTTTGATGTCATTTTTAGGTTCCACTAGTCTATCATTTAAATTTCTTCTGGTCACCCCTATATAGAATTGTTCTATATTGTTACAGTTGTTTATTAGAAATATCTGGCAGACTTCACTCTTTAGATTTTGGTTGTATTTGTCTTTGTCATTTATTAACTTCCCAAATATTGCTAGTCCTCTTTTCGTTTTGCTCTTTAACAGCTTTTTTATTTGTTTTCATATCAGCTATTGTTGCTGGTGAGACCACATATTTTGCTCATTTATTCACTGCTAATACTTTTCTATTTCATTATTATTATTACCATTATTTGGTCTCTCATATATGTTTCTTACTCTTCTATATATGCCCTTAATGAAATTGACTGAATATCCATGCTTTTACCATAACCTATAATCCTTTCATATTCTTTTTCTCATCTTCTTCTATGCAATGTGTAAAAATCCTTCTGAAGAAGGTATGGAATGCCAAACATTTATAGGTATAAGGGTCATTTGACCAAGAGAGAATGAGAACAGGTTCATACATCAGTTTTATAAAAACAGATGTTACATATTTCTCTTTGTTTATTATTATTTGTACATTAAGAAATGCATGGTTGTGTTGCTTTGTTGTTATAATTTTAATCTCAGACCTAGGCTGTGATTTGTGAAGGAGTTTACAAGTTTCTCAATCCTTAGCTAGTTCCGCCATATGATGAAATCATCTATCATTCATATCTAGCGTAGAACATTATTTCTGTTTTTAACGCATTTATTTTTGTCTCTTCTGTATGTCTTAGAACTAACTCAGTGAGTATGCTTGCCATGGAACTACCTGTTGGTACACTCCTTGTCTATTTGTAGAATATATCTTCAAATTGAAAATATGATTTGTAACGTATAATATTGGCTAGGTTCCCAAGGCTTTTTGCTATATCTTTTGAACTGGGGATTTTTTCTAGCAAAAATCTGTAAAATAGAAGGCACATTGAAGGCAAATGTAGAGATAGTATAAATTCTAAAAATCCGTTGTTGTCATTACTTATCTAATCTGTAAAATAGAAGGCACACTGAAGGCAAATGTAGAGATAGTATAAATTCTAAAAATCCGTTGTTGTCATTACTTATCTTGTTTCTATGTTTTTACTTTGCAATTTTATTACAAATTCTTCAGATGAATGAACACAGCTGTCATAACCTTTCATATTATTCATGTACCATTCAACTACATTTTCTCTGTTGTTTAGAGATGATCATCTCTTTTCTACAATCAAGAATATTTCATATGATTTCTTATGCATTTTTAAGTATCCAAATAACCTGGGACATGCTGGATTGATAACTTTTCTAAACTCAAAGATTCTCTGCAAGTTCTCATCTTTCCTTATCTTCTCAACTTTTCCCAAAAGATTTTTTGTAGCACCTCAGCCCCAGATTCTTGTATACATTCGTTTAAGTATTTTCTATATATTTCTATTTTAAGCAGAACCATTTTCTTGGTTTTATCCTCTTGTTATTGTCAGGACTTCTCTTTCTAGTCATTTTCAATATCTTTCAGCTTTGTTAAAAATGGAAACATCAACAATCAACATCTACTGTTTTTTAATAATCACAGTAATGCATAATGCATGATCTGCAAATTATTTTTAGTTTAAATTTATAAATTTATTATTTTTTTATTCCTTTATGTTTATTATTATTGTCTATAACTTATAATTTGTTCTAGAATAGTTAAATATTCTTTGTAAAATATATTAATTAATAGTTCTTAATGTACTGAAGAGGGTACAGAAGTACTGAAAATGTTATACTTGAACAAAATACATTTTTGTTTTTGCAAAAACAAACTATTGCTGCTCAATTAAATGAGAGTTTATAAAAAACAAATCAGCAAAAGTAGACAAAAGCAGAAGCAAAAGTCTCGAAGCAGAGTATGTTTTTATATGAAATGTTGATGTTTTTATTCTCTGTGAACATGCTCATAATCTGCATAAAATAATGAACCTTCTTTCAAATCATATTTTACAACATAAATTAATAAATCAGTCAAGTAAGTATACAGTTAATTATCCTGATGTGGATATTAATAAAAATAATGCTAAATATTATACTTCTATTTTTAGAAAAGCAATCTATAAACCAATATTCATCCCCAAATGGTCCACTAATCCTGCATTGTACAAATATGCTTTTAAAATCTTTGTTTATACATAGGATTTATTCTTTGTTTCAGCAGTGATGCTAGAAGTAATGAAATTTATAGGATTGTTTAAAAGGAGTAAATTACAGTTATCTGAATATATTATAAAAATGAAAAAGCCTCATATTAATAATCCTTCCAGTAAATGAGACAACAGAACATTTTCTTGATCTATAGTTTATTACATCTATTTAGAAAAGTCTAGAGGAAAAGCTACTGATCAGATAATTTCTTATTTAAAAAACTGGCATTTTTCCTGGATGGTCTGTAACAATAAAGAATAATTTAGTTCAAAGACAGATGTCGACACTAAATGTATATGAGTGGATTGAGACATGTAGAAATTTTTTGTTGGATTTACTTCAAGGAATTTACAGACTACAGTTAAAAAAGCTTAAGAATAATTTGAATTTTAATAAGGCAGCTAGTTCCCTCGGTGATAGACAATTCAGCACAATATAATCCTAAACTGGCCTAATGTAAAAATTATATGAGCACCTTGAGTTAGGTGCATTCAATTTACAAACATTCATACTTATGAATGTGAAATTTAATTTTCAAATTTCGTGAAATTTCAAATATTCAATAATTTTAAACAATATAATGGTAATATGCTCTAGCAATCAATATAACATAAAATTACATAGTTAGTGAATATGTTACAATTGTATTTCAAAAAAATGGCAATTATACCAAAAATTCCTTGCTTTATAATTGAAACTTATCTGTCTGTGAAATAAGGTACTTTTAATTGATCCAATTATGAAATATATTAAAAAACACAGTGTATAAAATTATTTCAATACTTTTGGCCAAATAATAGTAACATCTGAGTTATGAACAAAACTTATATACAGATTATGTTAATAATCCGAGGATCATGTATACAACCATTAGACCATAAAGATATGGGATTGTAGATTAAAGACAGCTCACTAGCAAGTATAGATTTTTATTTAGCATAACGTTTTCGGACTGTACTAGTACCTCATCAGTGCTGCTAAACTTTACAAAAGAACATCAACGTTACAAATAGAACATAACAACATTCGAAGATAGAACGAGTTTACAAAATTCAAAGATTATTAAATTCACAAATCACAGATAATTTTTAAGATTATATAATAGTCTTATGTAACCAATTATATAGAAAGAAATAAACATTATAAATTATTAATCACTTCTAAATAGTAGACATTATACGTGATATATATAAACAGAAGTAATAACTAAGTTAGTAATTGCATCCAATCAACATATACTTAAACAGATGTAATAACTAAGTTAGTAATTGCATCCAATCAACATATACTGTACGCTATTTATACAATAAGTCCTACAATGTAATAATATAGATGGATATATGAATGTTTATTGAATATTTCTAACGTTTAAGCTTATAATTTGTTTCAATCTTACATTATTGCATACTTTTAATTATCTATTAAATTGATACGGTTGTCGTAAATACAACAACATCAATTTCTTATTTTAAGCAGTGAAAGTAGAATCTTTCCAAATATAATATTTCCTCACTTTTGAAAAGTATTTCCTACCTTCTATCACTTCGTATTTGCTCATTCTTACTTCCATAAGCTAAATAATACATATCAATAACATAAAAAAACCACAAATAGCAAGAAATGTATTCAACTAACGACTGAGCAAACGTAGAATCAGGCTTTGTTTCTAGCGGTTTCCTTTGTTCAGCAGCTTCCGATCAGCTCAAGGCCAACTACTTCCGTAGCTTCACAAAGGTCAAATAATAATAATGAAAGTGAGCTATCTATGGGAGGTTCCGAGTTCGATTCTCGACTCCTACTCTTGAAATATTATTTATCATGAGATCAGGTCCCTGCCCATCGATCCCCGTGCTCCTCAATCTTGCTATCCCCTCCGATGGCTGGGCAGCCTGTGGAAGGGCTTGTTTCACTCTTATTACTTAGTACTTTATATACAGTAGATTCCGCTTAATTGGGACACGTAGGGACTAAGCCATTTTGTCCCAATTAAACGAAGTAATAATAAATTCTAAAATAAAATATGTAATTCGTAGGTAAATAAACAATAGGTAAAAAATAATAATTAGGTACCTATTTTAATGATTTATTAAAACAGATACCTAATTATTAGTTTTTTACCGATCTCCTCTGACTTCTTCAACACTGGGCCTCTGATATTCACACCTCACCCGCTAACTATATAAATCCATTGATCTAATGCTTCTTCGACTTCTGAATCCTTTCCATCGTGCTTTCTTTTAAATGTTTCTGGAATTTCTTTCTGTAATGCCTACTCCTCACGCAGTGATTTTCTTGTTGTAGGAGACGCGCTATGGTAGATTTTGGTTTATTTCAGTGAGTCTACGATAGCTTGTATTAAATGGTAGCTTTTAATTTTATTCAGCCAAGCAATTTTATTTGAGTGTAAAATCCTTTCTTGACATCTTGGCAAAGATCAGTGTATGTATGTGTAGCCATACTTTCGAAAAATCCCTAAAATATATCAAAAATTGAAAATTCCTTTTCTGTTACTGTCCCAATTAAGCGAAAAGTTGTCCCAATTAAGGATTAAATTATGTATTAGTTTATTAGTTTGGTTTCCGTTCTTTGAGATTTGTCCCAATTAAGCGGAATCCACTGTATATCTGAATGGAAAGTGGCGACATCTGTTATCAAAGAAAAGGGGAGAGGCCTGTTATACCACACACAATTTAAAGACATTATAAATAGTTCCCGCCATTTAAATTATTAAATTAATAATAAATCCTTCTTGGATGTGATGTTTAAAAAAACAAATATTTTCATCGATAACATATCTAAAAAATAATCATTTTTATTAAATACTAAACATGTAGTTGTTTTTAAATTTTTCTTCAAAAATTTCAACTTATAGATGTCAGCACGAGTCGCCACGTGGAAATAAACGAATAATAAACATGACTACTAATGGTTGGTCAAGATGTTTGCCGAATTTGCTTGTTACAGGTATGGGAATTTTATCAAATTTCATTCTTTTGTAATGCCCATGATTAATAAGTGAATATGAAGGCATATTATAGTAATTCATATCTGTTTTTTCGTAGATTTGCTATTTGAAATTTGAGCACGTGATTTTAAGATTTTGCAAATTATTTAACATATATTTAATTAATATATTTGTTTTATTTATAACTATCAAAAATCAAAGAAGATGATTATTTTATTGCATTGAACATAAAATAGTTTACACATTCTTACAACGTACTAGTTATGAAAAATGATGCAATTATTTTGGTCATTGTATTTATTCATTGAGAGATAAGATGTTAACATAGATAAGTGCTGCTAAATAAAACAGTGGCCTAATAATAAGTTGCATCACTATTAATAGATTCACCAACTAAGTCTACAACTTCTGCCTATATGTTCATTTTTCATAAGATAAAATGCCATATAACACTATTCTTTAAATTAAATTATTTTAGAATGAAACATACCCAGTTCTTTAAGGTAGGATTTTATAAACGCTATATTTAAGTTCAAAATTAGTAAAAGAAACATTTTTACTCTATTTGAATTTCATCAGCTGTTCAAATATATACATAAAATTTACATATATATCAAAACTAGTCACAAAGAACAACATTCTAAAGTTCTACAGTTTAAAATATTCATATTTAATTAAGTACAACTAATAAGAAGCTATTTGTCTCTAAGTAACATTTTCAACTGTAGAACTTTAGAATGTTGTTCTTTGTGATTAATTTTGATGTTTATATAATTTTTGTGTGTATATTTCAGTATAAACTATTGATGAGGTTCAAATAGACTGAAAACATTTTTGTTATAAATTTTGTACTTAAATAAAGTGTTTATAGAATCTTAAAGAACTGTTTTATTTTATTTTTTAAAATCATTTTAAATTAAAAATTTCAAATCAAATTTAAAAGTTCAAATAAAAAGAGCACATTCAGCAGTGTTCTTTCTGTTCTTTATTATTTGCAACTGAAGATGGTATCTAGAATACTAAAAACATTTTTGTTTTAATTAAAGTTTATGTTGAGAAACTACACTGCTGAATGTGCTCTTTTTATTTGAACTTTATGATTAGAGGTTAAGCAGTTTATTTATTTTTATTGAATTTATTCAAATTTAAAATTTATTATTTGAAATTTGAATTAAAGTATCTGATTTAATATACATAATTATGCAGTGATGAATTCACAGGAAATAAAGGAGTTATACCTCTTTCAAAATATAATTTAAAAAATGCATGTATTATTATTTCTTATTTTCACTTTTTTCTTTAACATTTAAGGAATAACTTATCAGCTCCATTAAGTGAAAAACAAAAATATATATTTATTATCTGAAGAAATTTTGGCTTAAAGAAGCCGTCATCAGCAGATTTTTATGTCAACAAGAATAGATTACAGAATATATCATTAGAATAAATTTAAAAATTTAAATTACATATATATAGAAAAACATAAATAGAAAAGATAACAATGCATAGAAAATTATTTACAATGCAGAGTAAACTATTTCTTATTTCTTGTGTAGATAATTAAAATGTTAAATTTAGGACAGATTATTTTTATTATTATTGCATATTAGAAAACGTGGGGATAAGGTTATTTCTGGATGATTATCATTCATTACATGCATATTTTGAGAATACCTCATAATTTTTAGTGTTTCCACCCATTAATTTCATCAATCGATCTTACTGTTCTCTTACAACAGTTCAGCTCTTTGAGCAGGAAGTAAAATACACTTTTATATCAACACTAACTTTATTTTTTAATAAAGTTAGTGTTGAAAGTCGAAAGAACTATATTTTTATATAGTACTTTCGACTCTATTGAGCCCTCTTCAGTATTTCGATTAACATTAAACAAAAAATCGGTTTTAGAAAACAGAATTCTGATTCTATTATTCTAATATTGTTATAAATTTTTTTAAACATCAGTTCGAAACGCGTTTCTACCGCTAATTGGCCTATATAAATGTAAATATTCTCTCATGCTAAGCTTAATTTTTCCGGTTCTATATAGTTAATGACTTTCTTGCCTTCCACCTTCTTTGTATATATTTCTACTGTTTCCGCTATTTTTAGCTTCTCCAGGTTTTGAATCATACTTATCAATTTAGTTTCATTCCATTTTGGTGTAGTGTCGAAATTCATGGATGATTATTCCTTACATAACTATTCCAAATTAATGACAATTGAAGTGACATAGTAAATTTTTCCAAATCAAATATATTCCAGCCTCCTTCCTCATATGATTTTTTAACGTATTACTTTCTTTACAAAATGAACCTTTATTTTCCAAAAATATCCAAAGAGGATCTTTTCCCCTTCCTTACAAAAGTTTTTATTCCTTAAAAAGTAGACTAATTTTCCAATCAATACAGATTTAATCACTGAAACTCTGTCTGGTAGATAAAGCCATCTTTCATCCCATTTTTCTATTTCCTTATTTATCTTATTTTTATACTTCAATATATTATCTGTTTCATTAAATGGAAATTCCACACCTAATATTTTCAATTTTTCTTTAACTATAAATAAGTCTTCATCTTCCTGTCTAACCAAATTTTTTCTAGCATTATAAACAAAATTTTTATCAAAGTTTATTTTGAAACCAGTCAAATTACAAAAACATAATATTTTCAATTTTTCTTTAACTATAAATAAGATTCATCTTTCTGTCTAACCAAATTTTTACTAGCATTATAAACAAAATTTTTATCAAAGTTTATTTTGAAACCAGTCAAATTACAAAATTCTAATAATATCTGAGTAGTCTTATCTTCTTTTAATATTCTATTTAATAAGATATTTAAATAAAATTTCCTGTTTTTCACTCCTGCAGTTTGGGTGCTTACGATTATACTGTTTATATTTTGTGACGAACGATTAGCAATAATTGAACTATAAATTTTATAATCATAATTTAAAAGGGTTATAGGTCTAAAATCTTCAATATTCACTATATTATCTTGTTTTTTAGGTAGTAAAATAATAATTCCCAAATTGAATTCATTATAATCTATTTTTTTCAAACAATTTAATCAAAATGTCAACTAGTTCACATATTTAAATCTCTTATAAAAAGCTACTCCTAACTTGTCTATGCCGACAGCTATTATCCAAATACAAATTATTGATAACTTCTATTATTTCATTATTTTCAATATTTTTCTGTATCTTACTTATCTCTTCAATCTTCAATTTACAGTCCTTATCCAAGAAATATTCCCAATAGTCCATGTCAATCGATCTTTCTTCAAACAATTTGGTGTAGTAATTTACAAATGCCTGCAACATTTCTTCTCTGTCGGTTACAACTTTTCCAATCTGCAGTAGTCCCACTATTGAAACCATTCGGTTCTGATTTTTCACAAAGTTAAAAATGTTTAATTTTAGTCTTAGTCCCACTATTGAAACCATTCGGTTCTGATTTTTCACAAAGTTAAAAATGTTTAATTTATTATTTCTTCCTCTCATTAAATTCACATTATAATCTACATACGATTTGGAGACTACTTCGTCTATCAGATTACCAATCTTGCTTTCAATCAATTCCAGCTGTTTAGTCAAAAAATCTCCCAGATTTTTCTTTTGAATTAATCTTGATAACGTTCGTTGTAGAACTTTATCTAAACTTATTTAACTTTAATTGTCGTTCAAAAATACATTTGTTTACTTCAATTTTAAAATTTATCCATTTTTCCCAATTTACATTATTTTTCAATAAATCGATTTTTTTCCATAATATTCTCGTTCAAATTTTCATCTTCAAAAATCCATCGGAAGTATTTAATAAACCTCTTACTTTTAATTTTTATTATTTTAATTTTCAATTCAACTGTCAAAATTCCGTGATCTCAGATATTTCTGATTTTTTTTTTTTTTTCAAATTAAATATCATTGCCTTATTGATTTCAATATTACTATTTTTAAAGCTTTACAATAATTTTTATATGGAACCGTTTTCATAAAATCAAACTTAATAAATAAATAGTATGATACTTGAGGATGAAACTGATAAATATATTAATTGAATTTTTTTAAAAGTAATAAAATTTTATCCAAATATTCAATTTATTTTATGATATGCAAGTTTATTTTTTAAACAAAATACGATAATAATTTTGAATGTTCCTAATATTAAAATTCACCGTCAGCGGTTTAATATTACAGATGATCTTTATTAGGGATAATAAAAGATAGGATAGAAATAATTTATGAGAATAGAGATAATTTACGATAATAAATCATCTGGAATCGGCGGTTAAGTTGCTGAAACGACTATCTATAGCAGGGATTCTCAACCTTTTTCTTGCATCGACTCCTTTTTGAAAGAATGGTTTTCTTCATCGACTCCCTAATGTTTTTCTCTATAATATACAGCATACATCATCATAACATAAATAATCGTAGATAAAGATCTTTTTGTAAATTTATTAAGTTTTTATATGCTATGGATAAAAAAAGGGTTATGGAACTTATAATGATAGTGATATAAAATCACCTCATGAGCCACATAAAAGAATATGGCAGACTGCAAGTTAGCCAGGCCTGCTCCATAAGAATAAGGCTCTATATCCTTATTAAATTTCAGTATAGTATAATGTTTCATTTTGAATTACTGAGAATTGTATTTAATGAAATTTTGAGTAATTTTTAGCATCAGATGAGATGTTTAATTACTGATACATTTTTTGTAATATGCAGTTTGGTTTACAATCTGAAACTAATAAAATTTAACAAAGAAAATTTAAAAATAATAATAAATTAAATGTTATATCAATTTTAAAATGGTTTCAACCATAACTTGACATATTAATTTCTTTTCTTTTATAATTCATAAAATGTTGAATTATTATTGCATTCCAAATATAGATCAAAATTCCCTCATATTTTGTAATATTTTTTATTAAAAATTTGTTGCGTTTGATATAATTTTAATCAAAATGAATTTGTTTAAGTAATAACAAATTAAAAGAAGTGATATTTATGTTTAATATTTGAACATTATAATGTTCCTTATTTGTTCACATTTAGCCAAATTTTTTCAAATCACTAATGATTATCAGTGTTTTTGCAAGAGTAGGATGAATTAAAGCATAATTTTCAAAACTATTTATTTTTTCAAATTCTGAAAAGCAATTTTCTTCAAAAATTATTATAGATAATTTACTAAAATTTTAACATAAATCAATATATAGTTTCTTTTACAATTTTTGATAAATACTATACTTTCTTTTACAATTAATCACTGCATTTGCTAAGATGCATTTTGACCCAAATGGTCCTCTTCAGTTAAGCGCAGGAATTGTAAAAAATTTTAACATATTTTGTAAAAAAGATATTAAAATGTTGCCATTCCTAAAAATACAATGGAATTATCAAATTATATTATTACTACTAATAAAATAAAAACAATAATCTTACATTTGAAAAACATGAAGTGCAATTTACATTTAGTAGTGTGTAAATTCTTCTAAATCAGGGATTCCCAACCTTTTTCTTGCATCGACCCCTTTTAAAAGAATGGTTTTCTTCATCGACCCCCTAATATTTTTCTCTATAATATACAACATACATCATCATAACATAAATAATCGTAGATAAATAACTTAAAGATAACAGTTAGACTAAGAATATGAACAAAAGTTTTGAAAAAATGGTTTATTAGATTTATGTTTTATTATTTTTTGGACTATTCTTCCTGTGTTTTGCTTTTTATATTGCACCTCTTGCATAAAAAATTAATATATTTTAAAAAATAGTATTGGTTTTTAAAATATATTAAATAATTTTAGTGTATTTTTCCCTTATATTTATTTCATATGATTTCTTCCTTATGCACATTTTATTAAAAGAAAAAAATATTTATATTTATAAGGGATTCGACTAAATTATTTTTATTTATTAATTTAAATAATTGTATTATATACAAGCCTAAACAAATCTATTTTTTAAAACAAAATTCCAGTTTAATAAAATAGTGTTATCAATTTTCAAGAGCATGAGCATTGTAAACAATATTTAATAATTTATCTTCCAAAATACGACTTATTAATTAATGCTCTCAACAGTTATTTTTTTTTAATTAAAAGTATTTAATAAATCGTCTATTTTTATTACAATTAATTTCAAATACCCCAATTATCGATTTTATTAATAAATTTTTTTTAATCAATGGCATCTTGATGTTGAATATGCCGATCAATCGCCGGTGCATATTCGGCTATCGACCCCCAATAGACCCCTTGATCATCATCGACCCCCCTTTAAAATTTCATCGACCCCCAGGGGGTCGATACCTACCCCGTTGGGAACCCCTGATCTATAGCTACCCCTACCTACCCCTGATCTATAGCTTTCCGAAACGATACGATTTTCTCGTTTAGTTATCGTTTCGGAGCCGAATCGCAGCTGTACGGAAACTCCCTAATAATTAAGAAAGAATCTCGTTTTGATTCATCAAATTCCAGATTTGCATCGTTCTACGAATCATTTTTCCTTTGGTAACAAAAAAAGTTCAAATTATATACAAAATTGACTATTTACTGTTTTAAAAAACCCGACTGTCATCAAATTTAATTTGGTAAAACTTATAAGTTTACCCAATGATTCTCGTTATTTATATAATCATACCTTATTGAATTTGAATTTTGCACTGACATTCTGCTGGATAGTTGTATGATTATTGGTGATAAAACTAAAGAAAACAACCGCAGTTTTTTTATATTTGAATTAATTAACTCAAAACTTATTGCCAGCTGAAAGAATTAAGTTTTCCTCATATACTGTATATGATCTATAATGTCTTCGCATATAATGAATATTATCATTTAAATACTTTAAGAATAATAATTGCTACGGAATAACCAGAAAGAATCGGTATTTTACAAATAATTGCTAAATTTTCTTGACAAATATTTTTATAATGAAATATAGATGTCCAATTTTTCAGTGTTAACCGTGTCAACAATATTGTTAAACATAGCAATCGAAAATATAAAGTACGTAATTTATAGTGTTTTACAAACTACTTTCTTTATAATTTCATTTTCAAACGAATTTCTTAACAATAAATTTATACTGATTTTAATATCATTTTAGTAATAGTTTTAATATCCTACTGTCGACAAGATATGTGAGAGATATAATTAACAGTTATGTCCCTTGAGATAATGTCCTTGATAGATTAATCCTCATTTTCGAAATTATAAATACGAAGAGGGCGTAGGCGAAAGTATTATTAGTGCATAACTGATGATACTGAAGATCATGGCATTAATCCAGACTCTCATATATTATTGTTTATAATCTTTCTTATACTACGTCAAAGAGATGCATAGTATAATTTATATTTTCCAATAATCATGCATATTTGGCATTTTAAGTGCTTCATGTTGAAAAATATGGCTGATGATTATAAGACATTTGTGTGAATAAATAATAAATAATGTTCTTTTTTTAAATTAATACCGAAAGAAACGTATTTTTTATCGGTTCCAGTACAAATTTTGAAAACCGGAACAAATGATCTGAATCTCGATTTTCGGGAAGTGTGCAGCGAATTTTAATGGGTTTAATTAAAACTAAAGAATTTTTTCAAATTAGTAATTATTTCTATGAAATTCATATAATGTTTTAGTAAATTTGTCTTCATTATTCTAAAAGAATTTCGATAATCTTTTCTTCTTCTTTTAGCATGATTATAGAGGAATCTTTTTCATGTTTTTTGTTTCAAGCATTCGTAGAAAAATCGAACAACCATAACATTACAGCTAGAGTGCTTTTCCTTTCAGACACTCAGAATGTATAAGTAAGAAAAACAAAAGTTACCAAAAATTCGGAATACTGTAATATGAAAAATTAACTGCATTTACATAGAAAGCGATCCATTGCTCATTGAAAAACAATTATAGACGGGTATCCATTTATTAGTAAAACACTGCTCATATTTCAAACCAAAAGAAAATTTTATTCACCATTAACTTATTTAATTAACTATTAATAATGCTAATTTATAAACTTTCGCAATAAATTAAAGCTAAATTTCAATTAAAAAAAATGAAACCTTTATATTATGTCAAAAATTTACGTGTGCTTTTTCAATTACTTATATGAAGAAATGAACTAGATTTGTGGGTTTGTAAAGAAATATATCCAAAATTTTCAAAAACTATAAGCAAATTAAACAATTCTAAGGAAATTGAAAGTGTCTTTGTTTTTATAAAATATTCTGTATTATCAAATATACATGAAATAATCTATTAAAAATTGTCAGACATTATTAATCTACGAAATAAATGAGAATAACTTAAACGATATCATTCGGACTAACGCATATTCTAACAGTTAAACATTCTGACTCTTTTGAAAATATTGGCTATAGTTCTTTACTTTTATTTTATGACATTAGTTGAACATCGATCAAATTATCTGGAAAACCAAATACTCAATTTAAAGGGTAACATTTATTCAAGTGAAACATTTTTATTCATATTGGGCATGGCTTTTTCGATAGATAATGATGGACATTATAAATAATAATATAACCGTATCTGTGAAACTATTTATTTTAAGTGAATGCGATTATAATGACCTGAAAGGATTGTAAACATATTTTACCATAGTATTCTTACTTGATTTCAGTTAGTAAAGTATTATTTATTTTCATTAATTGCAACCACGACATCATCAAAAGATGTCAAACAACATTATTACTCAGAATACTCAAATTTTATATAATGATTTCCTTTATTTAATCTAAATTCCAAATTATTACTCCACGTTTGTGTCAGTTGAAGAGCTATTATCAAAGAGGTTCTTTTAAAGAAATAATTTTTACTATAATCACTTTGAAATTCTGTGGCAGGGAATTTGATTAGAGCATAGCAACCCTATGAAATTTGAATAATTATATATAAGGTATTTTAAATTACCTCTGGTACATGAAAGTTATTATTGGCAACATGCGTAGATTTCTTTGAGCAAATAACTACAGCACACTTATCATCAGTAAATTTCATCTATGTTTGACATTGTTTTTCTTATAAACAGCGAACAGAGGATGAAGAATTCTTGATAAAAAAAAACATTTTCAAATAACTTTAAATTTTAACTTAATAGACAAAACTTTTAAAAATCAAAATCATCATTTATACGATTTAATGATTTACTTAGAGCTATTTCCAAATGAAAACGTATTTCAGAAAAATTATTATACTCAAATTTATAACTCAGTTGAAAACTTATAACTTTCTGAAAAAAATAGGTTTATATTTTCCTATAAAATTTTGAGAAAAGATGAAAATATTCCTAAATGTTAAAGAAATCAATTGGTAAAAAGTAAGAAATATCAATCTGGTTGCATAAAAAATTGAAATACATTGGAAATGCATTCTTCAAGCAATACTCACCATGAGTTTCCTTTATAAGATAAAAGAAGGTAACAATAATCAAACATGTAAGATGAAAGACACTACAAATCACGCTAAATATATAAGATGAGAGACATAATAACAGAGTGTAAAAATGCGAGGCATCAATGGATATGGATTGACAGCGTATTTAAAACAGGCATAACTGATGAAAATATTTTATATCACAATAAGCTTAATAATAAGAACTCAAAACTGGATTATTTTAACTACAAAAAATATTTGGAAAGAAAGATGTAAAGTCATACACAACGAAAAGATAACAATATCTGGAATAATTAAAATCAAAATAATTGAAAACGTAAAATATAAAATACAATAGGATATGAATACTAGGCAGAAAACTCGAGCAGAATGAGAAAAATGAGAAATGCTGAAGTCAATTTTTATGCTTAGGTATCTATAAATTTCTTTCTGTTTTCTCACTCTCATTTTTTTTTTGTACAGATAGCTCCTCTAAAAGAACTCCATGTGCATTAAATTATATTGATTCTGCTTAGATATCTATAAATTTCTTTCTGTTTTCTCACTCTCATTTTTTTTTTTTTTTGTACAGATAGCTCCTCTAAAAGAACTCCATGTGCATTAAATTATATTGATTTCATCTCACAAATATATATCTTTATGCTTAAAGCTAAATGAAATGTTTAATAAATAGTTTTTCGTGATTCTTCTCTTTAATGAGTATCGATCGGTTACGTTCGGTCAGGTTAACGGGAATCGATTAAATGTAAAATATATGATCAATACATAAAGATTATTACTGTATATAATGTTTGTGATCGATAAACATAAAAGATTAAAGAACATTAGAAAACTATAAGGTGGAGTGGGGTAAGTGCACAAGGTTTTTACAAAGTTGGACTTTAAACGAAGGTATTTCAACCTATCGTATAGATATTTGGCAGGGTCGTTAACAATGGCATTCCACAGCTAATACAGGCATTTGTAAGAGTCGATGTAAATACTGGATTCGCATCATTTATCGTGAGTTATCTACGTCGATAGATCGATATTAACTTGTAGTAGCATACTACAATATCAAATAGCAAAATTTCGATTATCTTATAATAAAAAAAATCCCGATAATGCATTTCCCCCAAGTACGCCCTTACCCCAGTCCACCTTATAATAATTCTCGTAAATTTAATAGGAAATTTGGAAATAATTTTATGTTTCATTGGTTCAAATAGAGTCAGAATAATGCTAACGAATGCTTTTATTATTTTGAATAATAAAACATTAACTATAATTATACTTGAAAATCTACATACATAAAAACATTGATTCAGTTTTTATATCCTTAACAAATAAATCTAGTTTTTAAGATATATAGATTAAAATTTATGGTGACTTAAAAGCTTTTATGGGCTAGAAAATGTCTAAATTTTTCTACCGTTTAAGCAAAATTAAGCGCTTTTGATATCGTTTAAAAGTGCATCAGTAGATGAATAAAAATTATATAAAATTTATTATTAGGTTGTATATATAGTTATATAGATAACCTCCTAATAAATTTTACATTGTAAACAGTGAAGAAAACTAGAAATTCCCCTTGTAGGAAATTTATAAATGTATCTATACCAGATTTAGGGATTTTAATTAATATAATTGAACAGAGCTTGAATGCGTGAGTAAAACAAGATGAATTAAAAACAGATAAAACTGTGGAGCCTTCGGGTTTGTCAGGCACAGGCTTAAGCCTTAATTGCCCTAGTCAGGATTTTGCACCGCCATTTTAGCTATTGACTCGCTAAAGTACTTGATGCTTCTTAAAGTTCTTTAAGGGACATCCGTTAACTTAAAATATTTTAACTCTTAACGTATTTTAATATTTCGTGTCTGGAAAACATTATTCCGTTAAATTCGACCTTAAAGTACTTTAAGCGGTCTAGTCTGTAACAGGGGTATCATTCTACTCATAATAGAAGGAAAGAGTAAAGTTACTTATCCACATTGATTCGTCAGCATTGCAAAAAATCTTAACTAATTTATGAGTTACGCAATTCCATTCGCATTAAAGAAAACTCAAAGTAGCTGTTCAAAGTGGCATCCGAAGGCATCGTTGCACAACATACACCGACGAATGGACTGTCGCATCTTCTCGTAGACTCCCCGGTATGGTGTTGATCTTGCCCGTAGCAACAGCGATTATTGCAACGAAATTTTCCAGAGAGTCCACAGGTGTCTCGTACATCAATATTTTCATGTGTCCTCAGAAAAAGAAGTCCAGTGGATTAAGGTCTGCGGAGCGTGGAGGCCAAACCACAGGTCCAATCTGTCCAATCCACTGTTCGGGATACGACGCATTTAGAAAGTATCGAACCTTGAAGGGAATGTGTGCTGGGGTCTCATCCTGCATAAACCATATGTCCACTTGTGGTTTATGTATGATGTGCACTTGATCAGATGATTTGGTTTGCATGTCGTGCTTCTCATGCGATGTTTATATGCAGGCTGGACGTTTTTCGAATTTTACTCTTTCCTAGCACTATGAATGGAATGCGGGCCTAGGTTCTATTGTAAATATCTTTCGTCTGGAAGTGTACAATCATCCTTCTTTTTTGTTTAAAGAGTTTACAATCATCCTTTATATATCCAGAGGTGGATGAAATAGAAATGTTGTGATGATGACTTAAATTTGTATTTGAGTACGTCGTTTAATTTTTATCGTTATCTCAGTAATGGTAGCGCAAATCGGCCAGATGCTCATATCTCTGGATGGTTGCACAAATGAACCGTTTGAACTAATGAATTCCAGTTAAAAAATTTTGATAAATAAATTTTACTTACGTGCAACCAGAATTACGGCAATTGAAATGTTGAAGAGTTTTCTGACAATCGATTTTTCCAATATTTTTCTCTATAAGTGAAAATTTCATTTGTTTATATGTGATAAAATTAAAACATTTGAAAAATATAATGTGATTGGTTCCAAATGATATGCTGTGTAATTACTTTTAATTATAATTAACTTATAAAAAACACGTTTAATGTAATTTAAATCAATTATAGGCTAAATCTTATTCAAATATATAAATTCATCATTTTTAAAATTGTTATTTATATATTATAAATGATTTATTTTTATTAAAATTCAATTAAAATTAAAACTATAAGTTTCGCTCCGCAGTTTTCAATATTTAAATAATCAAATTTAATTTAAAATTTTTATCACCGAATTTTCTCATATTCTCATTGAATTGCACAATCGATATTTCTTTATATTTAATTGAAAACATAGACGATTAACGGTTTAATTTAATAAAAATATAAATAAATAAATAATCGAAAAGCACTTACGTGATAACGATATCGGAAAACAGATAAATAATATCACCGAATTAAAAATTTGAACCATTTCTGTACACTGTTTAAAGCATTTGTAATATATTTATGTACATTGTATATGTAAAACCGTTTTAAAGACATAACTTTTCCTCCAGAAAAGAAAGTATAACGAGGAACAAACCGTGATTAATACAGGATGTGTTATAAAATTTGTCAGTGTTAAGTGAATTCAATTAATGATAACATCATATCGAATTTAGTAGAAAAAATTCTGCCGGAAATACATTCAACTAAGAAACGAATTCGGAAGGAAGGGAATAATGATATCATATTATGAAATTTAATAATAAATTAAAAAAATGTAGTCATTAATTAATTAATTTAATGTCTTATCCCATATTTTAAATTATGAAAAATTTATTAATCTGATGATAGATTTTTAATTATTTAAAAATTCATTGTTACTAGTGCTTGTGTATAATTCCTTATCATGTATATGCACATTTTAGATATGAAAGGTTGAAAATTTTGGAATAAAAAAAGTAATATTCTATTGATAAGATGAGAAGATGAAACAATCAAAATATGAATACGGATATAATTAAAAGATTAATGTTTTACTTAGCTTTCTTTCTGTAAAAATACAGATTGTGCGATCATCAACTGCTGTAGATGTTTGTAGGTATATTTCCAACTGACAATTTTCGAACTATTAAAGAGATTTTTTCATCATTACCAATAACAGATACCGATTCTGTAGTCAGAGATGACTTCGAAACCAAATCTTTTTAATGCTGTTTTCTTTCATTAGAAAATGAAAAGCATTCAAATTTTTGAGATATTCTCTGTGAAGTTCTGGCACATACGGCCAAAAAAATGTGGTTCTAAATAATAGGATATTTTCGAATAGGATCATGAGTAAGTGACAAAGGATAAGAGAATTAACTCAGAGATCAAGATAATAATCAAAATTAACATATTTATTAAAATAGCAAGAAAATAAAAATACGATGCAACAAAACAATAAATGCAACTAACATTATTAGCTCTAATATACAAAATAAGAAGAGAGTTACAATTTAACTCTTGAACAGGAGAGAGATCTGAGAGAGAAAGATATTTATTCTTGAATCTTCGTTTTTTCGTCCATATTTCTTCATAAGACGAATGTCATCTTCGCTCCTTCATCCTCGTCGGAGCCGCCTACGAGAAGGAACAAGATTTCCTCTTTTCTCCTACATTTTCGAAAAAACCATCTATCTTTCTGAATAACACTTGTCATTCGTCCAATGCCAACAAGTCGATTCTTCGACTGTGTCCTCTCTTCCAAACATCGTAATTCTTCTGTTACCTTGTTTTCTCTATTACGATTTAATTACCTATTGTTGTAAAATGATTATTATTCTCTGTCTATTCTATCTTCTGTTTATTAGGGGGAGAGGAGAGAAGTCTCCCTACAGCAGTTCGGTTCTCACATCTGTTAAGAATATTGTCACATAGAAAATTAATAGAAAAATATATTGCCGAAAATTCGATCAGCTAAGAAACAAATTCAAAAGAAAGTAAAAAAAAAAAACAAAATCGCATTATCAAATTTTATAATATATTAAAACTGCGATAGTTAATTAATTAAATAATGCGTTATCATCAATAACTTGATTTACTCAGTTGCTTTTCAAATTATAAATTTTTATTACTTAATTCATGCAATAATCATATAATTACAAAGTTATTGTAGTGTTTACATTTTCAATTCATATTTTAAATTTTGAAAGATTACTCTAAAGATACATACATATACTATTGTGTTATATAATATTATACACATACACATAATATAAACACACAATAAATTACAAAATACATTGTTTTATACACAACGCACAATTTATTAGCCCTTGGATGTTGGAATAATGTCTTCCAGCAGACACCCTAGCACCCATAATCTTCTCTCTCTGTTGCAACCACAGTTGTCCCAAGCACCCATAATCTTCTCTCTCTGTTGCAAAACATTGCCACAGTTGTCCTAGGAACGCCATACTCGAATTACATTTTAATTGTTCTACCTTTCTGCACTTTATCTACATATTTTATTCTTCGTCTCTTTGCTCAATTGAGTGTTCTTCTTTCCGGAATTATTCCTCGTCTCTTTGTTCAATTGAATATTCTTCTTTTCGGAATTATTCCTCAGGTGCTCAATCGAGTGTTCTTCTTTTCGGAATTATTCCTCTGGTCATCTCGTTCAATCAAGTGTTCTTCTTTTCGGAATTATTCCTCTGGTCAGTTCTCTTTTGAACCCATCCTTACATTTCACTAAAAAAATAATAATAATTACAAATTTTTTACTTTCTGAAAAATGTAGGTTCACTCAAAAACATATTAATTATTACAAATTTTTTACTTTCTGAAAAATATAGAATTGAAAATTAACACATAAAACATGGGCAAACACCAAAGTAGGCCAAAAAGAACTGACAAATAGCAATAACACCGGCAAATATCAAAGTAGCCCAAAAAGAGTATACAAATAGCAAATGACATCACACAATTCCATGCACGCTAATGCGCCAACCCGCGAAACTCAAATGTCGAATTGCGAGGCACCACTGTATTTAATTATTAACTATGACTGTTCTGTCGGCCGGATGGCCGCGTGGTAAAGCTTTGGCTTACCACCCTGGAGGATCCGGGTTCAAATCCGGGTCCCACACCTTCAGTTTTTCAGGAGGGGTCCGGGGC
>AYEL01079512.1:0-34052 GCA_000484575.1 Olivierus martensii
TCTTTATTAATCTCTACGAACTCGTAAACCCACAAAACGTGACAATATGATACTCTTTTTAATTTATAAATGGCATAATGCAAAGCAATCAAAATAAAACCTAAAAAATTTTTTTTATTTTTATTTAAAAACAGTGTAAAAGTGAAACCGTGTAAATTGAGTGCCGTGCAAATCGAGGACTAGGTGTATTTACTTTCTGTCAATCCTAGCAAGTGATATACTATAAGATTATAGCATATCAACTTACATAAACAAATTATGTATTCTTTTCAAATCAGAATATTTTAAAAATTGTTTTCTCATATTATAAGTTCAGAATTTCGTTCAAATAATTTTTTAATTTTTATATATAGTCTGTATATCTAACATCTAAAAATTTAAAAATGAAAGTGAGGGAATGCAAATCAGTTATGGAACTCACAATTTCTGGCAGAAAAAAGAAAAGAAACAAACTATTTGATTACAATGAAATATCTTAACCATTTGCTGATTGAATTTGTTTCCGAATGAATCTTTAATATAACAAAACTATAGGTTGCACTTTTAATCATGCATTGATGGTGATAAATCTTCCTCACTCTAATAAATAAATCATTACTTCAGCAACCTATAAAACTGATAGAATAGAAAGGTAAGCAAGGTAGATTCATATTTTCCAATATGAATCTACCGTGCTTATCCTATGCCTATAATTGGATGAATAATGCATGATCATGTGACACTGGTTTTCTTCCCATATTCTACTAATTATGCTTAATTCTTATATCCATGCTACTTAAGACTTTTCAAAAGAAAATCGCTATGTTTGACAATTTATAGAGTACATGTCAATTTTCATTCAATTATAGGTATGGAGTAGGAAAAGGAATGCATACATGTGATGCTATTTACGAAACATCCAACAGATATTTTTAAGCTTGTTTTAATGTTTGAAAATGAAAAATTCATTATTAGGAGCAGAACACAATTAGAACTAAAGACAATCCATCAGCTGTCATGTTCTGTCATGTTAATCTAGACGTTTATGAATTGTAAAAATGCTGTCGATAGCTGTCTACGTCCTGTCCAAACACACTTTGAATGATTCAATTGAGTAAACTGAAAATTTATTATTTAATTATAATTTGCAGTACGTAAACTCTACATTTACATATAGAAAGCGAACAGAAACAAATGCAAAACATATATCTTAAAATTCTCTTATAAATTTATTATTATTTTTTTATAATAATGTATCACAAACTGCATTTTTAATTAAACTCACCATTTTTATAAATAAAACAACAAAATCCCACGACCTATCAAAGCCTAAATTATAATTAATAAACACAGAGCTAACAGCAGGTTGCCAGCTTTTTCTGTTCACAATGTTTCATTTAAATTTTTTTATATTCTTAGATAAATTATCGTGAACATATATTACGAAATATTTTAATTGATTACGATAATTTTTAGTAACATTTGTAATTTGAATAAAAATAACTATTAATAAGTTACCAAAATTAATATGCGGTACAGGCGGCCGGATGGCCGAGTGGTAACGCGTTGGCGTGCCACGCTGGAGGTCCCGGGTCTGGTCCCGGATTTTTTCGGGGTGCTGGGCCCGGCCCGAGTTTCGCGTCCCGGGTCTGATCCTGGATTTTTTTTTGGGGTACTGGGCTCGGCCTGGTGATCCCCGTCCTTCACCATCCAGCCCCCTCAACGGATGTAGGTGCAGCCCGTGGTTGGAAATGGCCCCGCCCCCTTAGTAATCTCCTGATTGGAAAGGGGGCGTAAAATATGCAAAAAAAAATATTCGGTACAAATTGTTTGTGTTTTTTTCTTTTGCTGTTATACGCCCCTTTCCAATCAATAAGATTATTAAGGGACGACGCCAATTCTAATCACGGACTGCATCCATACCTATGGAAGGGACTGGATGAGGATCACCGGCCCGGGCCCGGAACCCCCAAAAAACTTTTCAGAAGATGCCAGACTCAGGATGCAAACACGGAACTCCTGCGTTGCACGACAATGCGCACGAGGCGGCCGTCCTACCGCCGGTTTATATACAGCAAATCATTATAGTATAATTATAAATCATTTCGTTATAAATACAATATTTAAATATAATAATTCTTATACCCGCTACAGACACAAAAACATAAAGTACTTTACGTTAAGCATTAAAGTACTTTAACAACGAACAGAAACAAATGCAAAACATATATGTTAAAATTCTCTTATAAATTTATTATTATTTTTTTATAATAATGTATCACAAACTGCATAATTTTGAAACTATAAAATTTACTAGCAATAATTCATTTAATTCATTAATTTCAAAATCAAGAAATTAAAATTATAATGTTGTATTATACTCTTATTAGAAAATTTTTGAAATTTAAGGAATTCTTGAAAATAAGAAACTTGTTTTATTAGTAGCAGGTGCTGTTAATTAAATTGTAATTAAACTGTCAAATAGTTAGTTTGAAAAATTTTAGATTATTTTGAGAGATTAAATAGATAAGAGAGATGGATAAATGTTTTAATTGGGCCTTTGCATATTCATCTTCCAGATGTTTATGAGAAAGAAGTAAAAAGTTGAAAGACTAGAATTCTATATCTAATATTTGTATAACTTAATAGGTACAATTCTGAAATTTTTATTTTGAAATAATTATATCAACAAATATGGCAGATTAAAATATCTTTTTGAGAGATTTTGATATGTAAAACAATATCTTAAAATTAAGTGTGAATCAGGTGATCATTCTAGTGGGGGTTACAAAATCTTTGAGAATTAAAAAAATCTATTACTTCATATTTAAAAAAATAATAATTGTAGCCATTTTTTATAGATATAAAAAATGAATCTATATTAATCCATTATATCAGTTTGTAATTATCATTTTAATGATTTTTAAAACTAAATCCCAACTGGCTTATTTATTAAAAGATTTTCTTTAGAATTGAATGTTTTATCAGTAATGATGCTCCAGAGATTTATGTATGAAATTCTGCAAGCAATTTAAAGAGTTCTTAATATATCACTAAAAATCAATTCCATCAACCTTCTTATATAACTAATCTTCAAACACTATCTTTTGAATGTTGTTTTATTGCTATTTTTTTAAAAATGCAAACAACAGCAAAATCAATCACTGTAATTATTTTTGAAAGTTTAATTTCACTGAATTTGCATAAGATACTATGTGGTAAGATAATTAAGATTCCATCTTAGATTCTTAATTGGTCAGTTGATATATCTTATGGCTGCACCTACTGTGGAGTTACTTATAAATTAATGGTTAATGGGCTGGATATGAACAACCATTGGAAAAGTAATGAGAAGCTATTTCTTTTATATGTAGCTGACAATTGCAGTCATATCAAGTTAATATTTGAAAAATAGGGTTACAAATTTTAATTGAGATGAGTTCTGTACCATTTAGAAAATGAATGATGATGAAAAAAAATGTGCTCAAATTAATGAAAATTAGAAGATAGTTTAATCAGATAAAAATCACCCAAATGATTTTTCTTTTGATCAACTATATTATTTTTTTACAAATTAATTTATATATTAGCATATATCACTTTAAAATGCCTCTAAATGATCTCATTTTTATGACAAAATTACTGGCATGTTATTTTTAAATTTATCCATTCTAAAATTAACTTTACCAGTTAAGAAAGAAATATTGTTAATGTACAGAAATAAAAATATATACTATCTAATTTTTACTCATGGATTTCATTGATTAGTACTTGCAGCTTGATTTTTATTACTTTTATTTGAAAACCATTATTTTAATTGTTACTTATTGTTGATCAATGGCAATGTGATGTAAAGCATTGTTGTGGAGGAATCCTTTGGGTGGAAATCCAATGGTTTTGGATTCAGTTCCTAAATACACATCTTATACTTCATATTTTCAGGAGGGCTTTGGGCTTTAATTTGTTGAACCTTATATCTGACACCAACACTTCTATGGGTATAGATCAGAAAGGAATCCGAAAGGTGGGCAATTATTTTCTGCCGCAGGCCAGATAAACAATCTTCAGGATGAAGCGGATCGTATAAAAATTGAAAAGTACCTAAGGGCAAATTTAAATTTACAGCACCATAATTATGTAATTATTAATTATTATTATATAATTATGTAATGAAATTATTAATGATAACATTAGATAATCTATATAATAATTTGTGTATCCTCATTAGTATCATGTACAACTTTAGACTGAAATAGCTCGAAGACTGTGCAATGAAATTTTATAATTCCTTTTGATTTGAGTTTCTATGAGGTGAAATTAGAGTTTTTGACTATGAAATATATATTTTAATAACGTATAAAAAATTTCAAAAAATCAAATAACAAAACTTTTTAATTTATTCTATAGATGGTGCGATGTGTCTGCCTAGGAGGTGGGCTTTGTGTAAAAAAAATTTCAAAAAATCAAATAACAACAAAACTTTTTAATTTATTCTATAGATGGCGCGATGTGTCTGCCTAGGAGGTGGGCTTTCTGGTAGATTAACTTAGGTCTTATCTTTTAGACGATAATCATGCATTAATTAATAGCTGAGAAGGATATATATTAATTAACATAACACAAAAATGAATAAATTTTACAAATATCTTTCATTTTAAAGTACTGTATCTGTATTTTTTATTAGTGATATTTGTGACGTGACGCTGTTTCTTGCGCAATGAAAATAAAACTTAATATTTCCTTTCTAACCTGCTATTTACCACTAAATAGTTTTATCAAATGATTTTAGCGAAATTCATCAGAAATGAGTGAGTAGTTGATCGTTAATCAATCCTATTACAGACGTCTCCTCATCCATTCGCCTGGGTTGACAACTCATGCCTGTAATTGAAATATCAAAACAAGCTCACCCTTAAATTTTTTATACAAGATTTCTGAGTTAGTCAAGATGTTTATCAATCTATAGTCACCTGTCACAATTAGGCAGTTGTATTGCTGAAAACATTCTCGATGGATACTATAGCCAATGATCATTTGTATGAATAACAAATAAGAACGTGTAGATAATGTATGTGCATCAATTAGACTAAATAGTAAATAATAAAACAATAAAAGAGTAATAGACATGAAAAATACACAAAACAACTTGGTGCAAGATGATTTCGAGCAGTGTGATGGAATAGTTCTAAATTTGTAAAGTTTGGTAAAAGTAATACCTAACGAAAGCGATCAATCTATAAGTCAAATGATCACAAAAAGAAACAGGAGTTAAATCAGTGATATTCCAGATAGATTGCTATATTAATGACTATTTACTAGAATTAACGATTCACTGTACCGACACATAATTAAATATGCAGTTATCGGTTCAGTTGTGTCAAAGATTCATATAAAAAGGTATATATATTTCCAAAAAGTTACTGATTTCATCTCTGATTTTTTAATGAGCTTTGACCTAAAGATTGTCTCTTTCGTTTGGTACTACTATGGCCGGTATTACAATCATTGCAATTATACTCATAGTAACTTATGTGAATGGCTTTAGGTCTGCCATGTTATAACATCATACTTTCACGCAAGAAAACAACTGAATTTTCTCTTTCTAACCTATACTATAATTTTAATGACGTCAGGAAAGTTCAATTTAATAAATGAATAGCTGATCTTCAGTCAGTTTAAGTAGATATTCCATCCAATTTGCGTGGTTGGCATAACTCTGTAGGCGAAATAAATTGATGCTATAATTTTTCTAAGAGACGTCCTCAATAGTCGATACATAAATCTGTAATCAGGTTTCAAAATTAGACAGTTCTATTAGTAAAAATTCTCAGGAAAATTATGTCGTCATTCTCCGAGCAACAACGATAACCACGTGTAGATTAATCATTGCTAAGACTAATGGAGAGTAATAAATAGGCAAATAAAATGCATACTAGACATGAAAAATATAAAAATAAGTTATATGGAAAACGATTTCGAAACCAGATAGATTATATTTTTATTTGTAAATACTCTCAAAGGCCTTGCTGTTATTTTTCTATACTTATAAATTACAAAAATATTAATTATATTTATTATCTGACAGATTTAGATACATAAAGAAAAAGTAAAAATGAAGAAATATTTTCAGTCATATTTGCAACATCACTACAATATTTCTTGGATGATAATTATACATTAATTCACAAAAACCTTTTCATTTTAGCTTAATTGAATGGCTTTAGAGCCGCCATGTATTGATATCACACTTTTCAGCAAGAAAAACAACTGAATTTTCTGTTTCTAAGCTATTCGGTCATTGGTCAGTAGATAGAATGCCTAATGACGTCAAGAAAGATTAAATGGGAGTAGTGGCAGTGTGTCCCAAGATAAATACATTTTAAAATGAGCAGCGAAAAGCAGGGCCAACAAGAGGGGGTGATGGGGGAAAATTCCCGGCCCCAGGATTCATAGTGACTCGGATGTCATCCTATAATTTTTTTTACGCGGTAATTAACAGTAGAAAGATGTGCTGAAAATTAGAGTTTGAAGAAGGGAAAATAAACTGCCCAACCTTATAACTTTAAAATTACTTGGAAGCCTATGTAAATTTTTCCCCGGGCGACATCTCTCAATGCCTTGGCGAAAAATTTTAATCCCACTGGAGTATTTAAATTCAATAGAAAATTCTGGAATTACTCCTAATTAATTGGATATAAAATACAGAATAATTGTAGTGTTGCTAAGAAATAAGGCAACAGCAGGCTGATTAGCAACAGCGCTAAATTAATCGTTGACAAACATTGATTGGTCTCCCCCCAATTATTTTCTTAAGTTGTTTAACATGCTTTAATTCCCAGAATGACTCTTTAAGTGATCATGATTTTCCTTTTATTAAGAAAATAATTGGGGGGAGACCAATCAATGTTTGTCAAGTTGTTTAACATGCTTTAATTCCCAGAATGACTCTTTAAGTGATCATGATTTTCCTTTTCAATGGCAAAGAAGTTTCCAGTGAAATCAGCAAATAGAATCACAATAATTAAGATTCAAGACAAATCTTCAAATTCAATTGGATGGAGTATATTTAGAAAAATGTATTTTCTCATATATATTGCAGCATCAGCAGTGAGTGCTTCAGATAATTTTAATTTATCAATATTCTTTCCAGTTATCCTGAAAATTCCATAAATACTTTTTATAAAAAAATATGTTCTTAATAAGACACACTTCGTTAATAACAAAGAAATTTCGTCTAATAATTAGATTAAATTTTGAAATCATTAAATTATAAAATCATTCACCAATCACAACATATTCTTTTATTGCTGGCGTAGCTGCAATGAGTTTACTAGTCACTAATAATTAATAAAAACTACTTTGACATAAAATGAATATTCACGTTCAAGCAAGATTGATCCTTGCACAAACATATTCCTCTCACCATCACATAGGACAAGAATAATGGTTGTGCCAATTTAAACATATTCTTTTATTGCTGGCGTAGCTGCAATGAGTTTACTAGTCACTAATAATTAATAAAAACTACTTTGACATAAAATGAATATTCACGTTCAAGCAAGATTGATTCTTGCACAAACATATTCCTCTCACCATCACATAGGACAAGAATAATGGTTGTGCCAATTTATCTGCACACGTTCTTGTCAAGACTATCGTGTGTAACCACTTTTGTGATACTTGCACAAAGAATATATTTGTGATCAATATTATATGTGTGTAGCCCACTTTTGTGATACTTAAACAAAGAATATATTTGTATATCAAAATTATTTAAAAAATATACTTTTCTTGTGTTATTTTCATAGTTTTATATATAGAGAGTTTAAAGCATCCGTAGAAACTATTTTTTTCATTAGAAACATTAGAAAATAATTCATCTTATGAATTAATAAATTCAGATAATTTTCTTTAAAAACATAAGTATTTTATCAAACTGATTGATTGCTAATTACATCAGAATGTTACAAAATATTAGGCACCTATACAAATTTTGTAAAAACAAATTTACAACTTAATGTGAATGGTGAAATTTACTTATGCTCATAATTAATTATATCATCAAAATTTGATTAACTCGGTAGTGTACGTGTAGACCATTTACAACTTAATGTGAATGGAGAAATTTACTATGTTCATGGTTAATAAATGGTGAAATTTACTATGTTCATGGTTAATTATATCATCAAAATTTCGAGTACCTCGGTAGTGTACGTGTACAGTAGCGAGAGTATCTATTATTTTACACTACAAAGTATCCACTATGTTTACAGTTTAATGTGAATAATGAAATTTACTATGTTCATGGTTAATTATATCATCAAAATTTGGAGTATAAAATTTACTATGTTCATGGTTAATTATATCATCAAAATTTGGAATAACTCGTAGTGTACATGAACACTAGTGAGAGTATCCATTATCTTACACTACAGTATCCATTATTTTATTTTTTCTTTTTGAGTAGAATTTTACAAATATGGGCCTTGAAACTATAGTGTGTCTACTTCATGTGGCGGGCCGTATAAGATGCATTCGCGGGCCGGCTTTTGCCCACCCCTGGTATGGATGATTTGTAGTGATGACATGAAGGCATTGCTCAGCTACTTAATATCCAAAAAGATGGAAACCATTATAAAACTAAGAAGAAAATAGTTCCTTGTTTTCTTTTTCTCTAGTTTTCAGAAAAATTAAAAAGTTTGCTGTTAAAGGATATTTTGGTTTTGACATCATTAATTTGCAAAATTAAATTTATTACTTGTATTTGTTTTTTAAGGAACATGCATGAACAAAATGCTTGTTTCTGCATTCTGTCAACTCTGTACCTAAGAAAGTGCTCACTCACTACATTCTAGTTACACCACTAGATAGAATAACTATTCCATTGAAAATAAGATTAAATATATGGAATTAAATTTTAAACATTCTGGGTAATAATGATATGAATATTGACATTATTCTTAATTTTATATTTAATAAACTTATATAGCATGTTTCATTTTCCCTATAATTGGGAGGAGAGAATGTGTCATCTCAATTATGGGAAAAACAATTATGGGGTTTGCTTTATTTTATTAAATACTAAAATAGATATGTAATGAATAAATGTAAATTAATTATATATTTTCAGTATATAATTAATTTGTCATAATTTATAGATAAATTGTAACAATAATAAAACAAATTGACTCTGTTTATTAGATATTTAAAACAGTAGAAAAATTCTAAATACAACTTGAATATTTAATAAAGTTAGCAAGGTAATAAATTTATTGGCATAAAACGTTTTTAGACCATATCCAGTTTCTCATCAGTATGCCTCTTCTCAAGTGAAAATTACAAAAATATACAAAAAATCGAACACCAATTTAGAACAGAATAAACATTAACTATCAGTTATAACATTCTAACATTTAAAAATAGAACATTCCAGTACTTTAAACATATTACGTAATCATATGGTATACAGTATGGAAAACAAAAATTAACATATCAAGCCTAGGGTATACATATTGGTACATAGTAAAAGAAATAAAAATATAAATAAATAAATACATATTAAGTAAAAAGACATGGTTTATGCATTAGGATAGAAATATATTCATATAAAACACTGAGTCTTGTGCTCCTATAAAGGGTAAAAGTCTCTTAAGAAAGAAGCACAGTAAACATTTTCTCATAGAGTGCGCAGAAGAAATATAAATATATATATATAAGAAATATATGCCAATAAATTTATTACCTTGCTAACAGTGTTTTATGGTTTCTTCTTTATACGTAAAGCAAGTGGTAGTATATATATATATTTAATAAGTTTTGAGTCCTTTTGTTTCCTTATTAAGGATTTAGTTATCCAGTTATAAATCATAATGAAATTCTTAATTCTGAAACTAAAGGAATGCCTGTTATATTAAGAATTTTATGATGATGTATTTGATTTGATTATCAAAAGTTATCAAAATAATTTCTGCTATTCTATTTAGAATAAATGGTGCTTATAATTCTAATTAGAATTATAAGCACCATTTTATAAAATTGTAAAACAAAAATTACATTGGCTTTATAAAGTAAAATTATTTCCAACAATTAAGAGAATGATGACAACATCAGCATATTCAGCAGTGACTGCACATCTCTTGTATTCGAACACAATGTAATCATCACTCAGTATGAAACCAAAAATCAACTGTAAGATATTTTTCTCTGAAGTTCTGTATTACATTAGAACAAAATATAATTTGTTGTCATCAAACTGAAGTCACTGGAAGAAATTTCACTATCCTGAAATAATTTTATCTACATTCACATTTTTTTTCCGAATTTATTTTTTATAAACTTAGGTTAAATTTGAATGTATAATTAAATGTTTCAAAAATGGATAAAAAATATTTTCTATTAAGTTGAATTTGTTAATAATGTTATTTTTGTTTTGATTATTTTGGGATGATAATGTAATACTGTATTCCAAAAATAGTGTAGTCCTAGAGACTTAGATATGTTCTTTTATGCTCCTCTTTATATAATCTGCTGAGATAAACTTTTATTAACTAATATTTAACTTCATCCCACTTCTTACATAAACATTAATATTTCCACTTTTAATCTGTGCTGAATGCACAGATTAAAAGTGGAAATATATACAATATGGAGAAAACTACTTGCTTATATTGAATATTAATACCAAAGATAAGTCAAAACAGCTCTAACAGCAAGTAAAAAATAGTTTATTATTGTAGATAAGTCAAAACAGCTCTAACAGCAAATAAAGTTACCATAATAAACTCCTTTTTACTTGCTATTTTGACTTATCTTTGGAAATATATACTTTAATAGATTTAAAGAACTTTTGGCTTTATTAAGCCATCGTCAGCAAATTACAAATAACATATAAATAATAGAATCATTATTTATGACCTTTTATTAACTTATATACAATAAATTTAAAATATACTGTATAGTATAGAATTGATTATTAAAATACTTATGATGATTGTATTGTTCTTTTTTGTTAATCATGATTCATAGAATAGATGCTATTCAATATAAAGCAAAATAATATCAATGTGCTTAATATATATGATAATACTATAGATACCCACTGATTTTATTTCTTATGCACCTAAAAGTACTAAATAGTCGAAGCTAAATAATAACTTGAAATTATTTGACTTTTGTCAATGATGAACATGAGAATAAATTTCATACTAATTGCTTTTCTCAGTAAGAAAATGCAATAAAAACTTTCATATAAAATTTTTTTTATTGCTTTAAAAACTCTATTATCTCACTGATTTTATTTCTTATGCACCTAAAAGTACTAAATAGTCAAAGCTAAATAATAACTTGAAATTATTTGCCTTTTGTCAATGATAAACATGAGAATAAATTTCATACTAATTGCTTTTCTCAGTAGGAAAATGCAATAAAAACTTTCATATAAAATTTTTTTTATTGCTTTAAAAACTCTATTATAGATATTTTAAAAACTTAAAATGTTTTTATATTTAATTTTTTTTTTTAAATTTAAAATAATTACATTGAAAAATTTTTTCAGTGTGCCGAGAATGGTTGATAAGAGAAGATGGTGTATTGGCTTACAAACTACAAACAGAAGAAAGTAGGTGAAAAATAAACTTATAAAATTCAACAGAAATTCCCATCTGTTAAATAATTTTTTATGAAACCTATTATTGACAATTGTTTCTTAGAGAGAGAATTTCTTTAGCTCTCAATTTTCATGTTAATATTGTTTAATAATATATTTGAATTATAATTTATATATTAAAGAAATTATAATTATACTCAAAATAATTGATTTTTAAGAAGTATTACTTAATAATGTTTGAAGTTTAACAATTACCATATTTTTCATGTTAATATAAATTGTCTTGATGAAATATGATAAATATTGTAGGAATAGAAGTTTGTCAAAATTATTAAAATTGATTTAATTTGTAAATATCAAATAATAATATAAAAATAAAATGCACTAAAATGATTTTTTTGTTATTAGGTATTGGTAATTTAGCTTAACTATAATAGTTTTTTATATAATATGAAGAAACACCATAAAAACACCATAAATGGTGTTTTTATGGTGTTTTTATGTAATTAAGAATAACTTTATGGTGTTTTTATGTCATTAAGAATAACTTCATTAACTTGCTATGTGGAAAATAGCATCCCTAATTTAAATGTTTTATATTATTTTTTACAATTTTACGATAAAATATGAAAAATCAGTTAAAAATAATTTGCTAAAAACCGTAAAAAATTTCTATATAAAACTATAAATATATAAATATTATTTTATGATTCATTATTAACTAAATTAACTAGATTGAAGGTTGTTGCTTTACAGAAACTTGTTTTCTATAAAAAACAACCTTGATTAAATTTATAGCAAACTTAAATTATTTTAAATATATTCAAATGAAATTCCAAGATAACAATTGACTGACTTTTTTTATAGCAAACATTGCAAGAATATAATATATATCTTTAATAATTTTTGCAGGCACTTTTGAATAAAATATATTTTTTTGTTTACATTTATTTTAAATTTAGTGATTTCCCTTTTCAGGCCAGTTTTAAATAATTTTAAACAATTTAAATAATAGTTTAAAATAATAAACCAGTTTAAATTTATTAATTATTAAAATATTAATTTTTACAGAAGTTTTGTATTTTGGAAAGGCTGGTCAAAATTAATGTGAATATTCAACTTAAAGAATATTTAAAGAATAAAGTTAATCTAATCTTCATCAAAACATATCCATTTTGAATATACTTAATCCAACAATTTTCCAATTTTCAAAGCAGTTTTGATAATTATTTTGGAATATATTTTAGAGCATTCATTTGTTTTACTCTTTGATTATTGACAATGTGTTTAACATTTCTATCTACAGGATATTGTTTACTATTAGCTCTGGCTATTACATTTTAAGGAATTATTGAAATATTCTTATTGTTAAATAAAAAAAAAAAATAATAATGGATTAATTTATTCAATATCTTAATCTTCTCTTTTTTTTGTAATTGGCTTTTGAATCTTCCCTTTTCAAAAGGGAACAAAATTCCATAAGATCTCTCTTATTGAATCTCTCTAACCAGCCACATTTTTATTGAGTTTATAAACAGAGATGAAAATTAAAAGTGACTAAATCATTCAGAAGAAAATAAGCACTTAAAACTGCAATATCTCAGATAGCAAGATAATTCATTTGCCATTGATATAATTCTTGTGAAAAAATGCTGTGATTTTGCTTCAAGAAACTAATTTAAATCAAGAAGACAAATGAATAGTCCAAATCCAAATTACAATAATAATTATTATTCTAATTTGGATTTGGACTATTACTATAATCCAAATTATCATCTCCATTTCTCTCAATTATGCCAAGTTTGCCATATTTGAACTTGTCATGCACTGATGAGTACACTAATTTATCTAATATTTCTTTGACAGAAGATATTATTAAATATATTTTACATTTATTTTTAATCATGTTTACTCTTTATACTATCTTCTTTAATTCAGTAAATCCTTAATATATTAATTATAAGTAATGAATTACAATGCTAGGAGCTCATCTTTATATAGTAAAGTTTCCATTTAATGCTGGTGTAATTAACATTCCTGTTTTCCAGAATGAATTCCAGGTATTAAGTGAAGTATGTCTATATTGCTACAATGCAATTATTATACTAAGAGACAATATAAATTATTACAGTTGAGTCTCTGTAGTCCGGCCCTTTGCCAGTATGACATTCTGCGAACTATCGTGCTGCTCACATGAAATTTTCATATCACAACCATGGTCATAACTTGTCCATGTGAAAGAGAGAGAGAGAATGATATAAAACAAATTGTCAGTAGCTATTTGTTCGTTGTGCAGGCATTATAATCGGACTATTTTTAAGTTCAGTATAATGTTTACTGTAAAATAGTGTTTTTACTGTATCAGTGTTTGTTAATATTTGTTCGTTGTGCAGGCATTATAATCGGACTGTTTTTAAGTTCAGTATAATGTTTACTGTAAAATAGTGTTATTACTGTATCAGTGTTTGTTATTTATCTTTACATAATGTCACAAATTGAAAAAGTAAAAAACGAAAATATGACATTCAATGTGGTCGAAAAGGCAGAAATAATTAAGAAACTTGACTTGGGAGAAAAGTTTAGTGATTTTGGCTTTGTTTTCTGTATTAGACCAGCCACCATTTATGATATTAAAAAAATTGGGATAAAATTAAGAGTTTTTGTGAAAGATTTGAACAGCAAGAGCAGTGACAGGAAAGTCTTAATGAGGGGTTTGTGAAAGATTTGAACAGTAAGAGCAGTGACAGGAAAGTCTTAATAAGTGAAAGATTTGAACAGCAAGAGCAATGACAGGAAAGTCTTAATAAACTGAGTGTATTCGTTTATGTAATGCCATTTTTTTCATTGAACATCCAATAATCTGACAAATCTCTGAAAACCGACAAGCCCTGGAACCATATGTCTCATATTATGGAGACTCTACTGTATTGGGTTGGAAACTAAGTCATTGCAGATTTTTCAAGGAAAAGAAAAACAACTCATTTCTATACATAGAATAACTTTAATCTCAAATATAATGTCTATTATTATCTACAACCTTTTTGCCATTTTTCAGGTAGTATCAATATCCTTTTTTTATAAAACTCTTTGTTTTTAAGAGCAAAAAAACTCTTCTAACTGAATTTTTACTTCATTGTCATCATTGAATTTTTTCCCATTCAAAAAATTTTGCAACGATCGGAATAAATGAAAATCTGATGGTGCTAAGTCAGGACTATAAGGTCGATGAGGTTAACACATCCCAACCAAACTCCATCTTTGGTCCCTTGCTGAGTGACCAAAGATGTGTGGGGCCTGGCATTCTCATGGTGAAAGACGATACCTTTTCTATTGGCCAGCTCCGGTTGCTTTTCTTTAATTGCATTGTTTAGTTTAGTCAGCTGTTCAATATAAACCTCTGAATTAATCGTCTGATTATGGGGTAACAGCTCAAAATAAACAATTCCTTTATGATCCCACCAAACTGATAACATGACCTTTTCTGATGAATGTTAGCCTTGGAAGTTGTTTGTGCAAGTTCGCCTTGCTTAGTCCAGGATCTTTTTCATACAATATTGTCATAAACGATCCACTTTTCATCTCCAGTAATCATCCGTTTTAAAAATGGGTCATTTGCATTGCGTTTAAGAAGCATATCACAAACGCTAATGCACCTAGTCAAGTCTTGTTCTTTAAGGTGATGAGGTACCCATATATCCAGCATTTTTTGGTAACCAAGATGTTTTAGGTGGTTTAGAATGCATGTATGCGATACATTCAGTTTCTCTGCTATCTCCCGTATTGAACTATGACGATCGGTATCAATTATGGCCTTTATTTGCTCATCATCGACTTCAATTGAATTCAATTGGATTTCATCATCGATTTAATTGAATTCAATTAGGAACCATTTGGTGCGCTCCTCATTTTTTAATGAAAAATCACCTAAACAAAATTTGGTGAACCAGTTCTGTTCTTTTAAGGTTTCACCACCATACACAGCATGTAACTTTTTGTGAGCTTGTGTTGCATTACTACCTTTACGAAAATAAAAAAGCAAAACGTGACGAAAATGTTCGCTTCGGTTCTCCATGTTTTAGCTTATTACATGCACACACTATTTAGTAGATCAATGTAACTTTGCTACTGAATGTTTCTTAGAGGACCAAGTAATAACATATCAAAAGATCTTATCTGTGCAAATATGTAAAACAACATAAAAATACAAATAATGCCACCTGTTAGTGCAATCCACAATGACTTACAAGGAGAGGACACAGCTGACTACCCACCGATTTTGATGAAATTGAACTGATGCTATTGGTATCGAATGTTACTTTAGGAAATTTACAAAAATTTATTTATTTTTGTAAATCGGTTGCATCTCGATTCACTTGATTAATCAACGATTACGATTACTTTCCGTCTACCTGCAATAAATATTTATCGACGGATAACATCATTTGACCGATCTATCGGTTAATTGCACATTTGAAAACTTGCTATAGTAATATAAATCGAATTTCTAGCATAAGAAAAACAATCTGTCGCTTAATGACATTCGGATACTTTTAAAAAGACGATAATTACGTATTAAACTGAAACGACCTGATTTTGCTTCATTTTAATCAAAGAAAGATGTATGACAATAAGAAATCCTACCTTTCGTGTTGATTTTCCAATTACGACGTTATTTTTTGTATTATTTGATGCTGGAAGCCCTTCTGTATCGACGAATAAGGATATAAATAATTCCATAACATTCTAATAGCAAGATTCTGACTCTATTCCTTCGGTAGGAACGTCATCGTCATCTTCACGATCCGCCATATTAGTTTCTTCACTGAATGATGACAGCGTCCCCTATCGGTCAATGATTATGATTGATATTGACGTCATGCAGAAAAACAAAGATTTCGAATCTCGATATTGTCTCTCTAATTTACAAAGGATGTAGTCTTGATTGACACAATTGCAATATATCATTTCTCTTTTTTATTATTATTATTTCATTTTTTCAATAAAAGAATTACTTTAAATTCTTCTTTTCCATCTTCTGTTTCAAGCGAATATTTAAAAATTTTTAAATGCAATTTATTTATTCTAAGAAAGGACATTCATTAATTTTCCTTAACATTTAACATCCTTCTTACTTTTTGTCATTTATTTTCTTGAAGCAATTTATTACGAAATATTTTCCAAACTATTTTTTAATATTGCATTATTATTTTTAAATTCGCTAATAAAAATTTTTAAAGAGTAAAATATGAATTCGAATCAAAGATCGCTAATAAAATCCATATTTTCAACTGTTCTTCTGATAAATTTGTTATGAGCCAACTTTTTAAAAATATAATACATATTTTTATATTGAGTTTCATTAAGAACTCATTAATATTTAACATCGTACTTAATCTTGAAAAGCACTTAAGAAGAAAAATTATGCTCTTGTTATTAGCGAAAATTTAGGCACCTTTACATACAGTTGCTTTTTATCTGATAAAATTCTCTATTTTATCTTATGAATTCACTATTATTAGCTTCATTTAAATTCAGTAAATAGGTCGAACTTCAGTTTTATATATGTCTATTCTTGTTTAAAATATTGAACCGGTTATTCAAGCAGTTTTATAACATCCGTAATTATAGATAGCTCATTAACTGAATAAAAAGTTTCAAATTTGTTGTTATTAATCACTATATAATACTATTTTACTTTATTTCTTGTTTCACATTTGCATTAAACAGTTTTTTTTAAATAAATATTATGTAAATAAATGCATTACTTAGAAAATAGCAACATTTGCATTTTTCAAAATAATAAAGTTTGATTATGCAACAATGTATATATGTTAATCAAATTTAATACACGAGAAAACATTTATTTAAAAAATTAATGAATAGATTATATTAAATGAATTTATCAAAATATATTTGTACAATGTTATATGAAAGTAGGTCTCACGTATACGCTAAATGCAAACAAACATTTCTCCAAGTAAATTTGTATATGGATTTTCTTATTTTGTATGGAACTGTTTGCATAACAAGAGTTTTCTTGTTGATACGAAAATATAGATCCAAGTTTTTGTATCTGATGTTTTTGTATTCTTAACAATAAAAAAAAAGAAAAAGAAAAATACCACAAGAAATAATTTTATTAAATCAACTAACTGCAAATAATATTACAGAAAGTTTTTCGAGAATAAAATGATAGACCTCTGGGGTTCAAACGAACAAAGAATTCATATGAACAGCAAATTGTGCGAAGAATACTCAAAATCTTTCGGGAATAGAACAAATAGGGCATGTAAAACCTCTGTATTCTATAAAACTATGATATCTTTTCATTTCCCTTTAGATTTCTGTAGTATTTTCGAAATATGTTTACATTATTTTTTTATTTAATTAATAAGAAATAATATTAATTGAAATTTTGTTGAGAAAAGTAATTAGATGTTAATTAGATAATATGTCAAAGAAATAAAACTTAAAAAAGTTCCATGTTCAGGTTTTATTGTGAAAATCCTGCATGTAAATCTATCATTACATAAATTATTAATACAAATATTTTATTTCATTGATATAATATTTTATATTATCTGAATTCTGAATTTACAAAAGTTTATCCATGTTTTAATACGAGTTTTGTTTCGTGTTGCTGTTCCATCGTAAGTTTGCAATATTCGTGTTCAGTTTCTATACATTGAAAGAACGTGTACGGTTTGAACTGAAACTGCTCATATTAATGAATTCTCGTCATTGTTGCACACCACAGTCACTGTAATTTCGAATAAACTGCGTGACACACGAATGCAGCAGCTTTCATCACGCAAAAGCCTTCTTTTGTGTAAGATTACAAATATAAAAACTTTTCTATCCATATTGGAATCATTCAAGTGTCCTTAAAGAAAACTTTGTTTAAATGACAATTTTTTTAATGATTAAACTAAGAAAAATCAATAATTTTAATATAGAATAATCATTAAATATGTATAGATTTTAGCAAATTAATTAAATCATTTTTTTAAAAAAACGTATCATTTACTATCTTCAGATTAAATTTTTAATTCAATCGCTTAATTGTCATCAAGTAATCCTTAGTTAAAAATTAATTTTTAAAACAGGATTCGTCAATTAATTAATTATAAAAAAAATCAATTCTTTGTAAATTTTTCATTTAAAACAATTGTTTCAATGGTGATTTTTAATTCAAAAATTTAATTAAAATCGAATATTTTACTTCAATTTGTATGTAAACAATATTATTGGATTAGAATTTTATTTCTAAAATTAATTAAAAGTAGAAAAACTTTATCAATAGAATAAATTAAATTCTTTTCGAAAATCTCTTATTAATATATTCAATCACAGTATAATTTGTTTTAATGAATGATAATTAATCTAAAACTTATTATTTATTATTCGAAAGAATTAAACAATAATAATAAAATTTTATATTTAAGCAATAAATAGGCAATAAATTATTATTTTAATACGAAAATATTAAATGTTTGACCTTTAGATATAGTAATAAAAATTTTAAATTTTAGTTGTATTTCTATGTTGAAATTTGTTTAAAAAAACGATGAACAAGATGGATAACTTCTCATCAGATTAAATAACCAAATTTGCTTTATGATTGTTTCATTTATCATTCGACTTTCTTTAACAGCAAATTCTTAGGTGCAAAACTAATCATTGTATTATCATTAATGTATCTGTTATATATATATCAAATAGCAGATATAATATTGAAGGAATGCACATCTGTTCAAATGCATATGAAAAAGTAACCAATATAATTATTACGACAGGTTAAGGCTGGCTAATGTAACAGGATGTAAGCCTGACTGAATCAGTTTGGAAAGTTGGTAATTTGATTTGTGCAACAACTTTCATTATTTAACTCTGGTATAATCTTATCCGAAACGTCTTCAACTGTTTGCTTCGTTCATATTTTATTACGAGCTAACAAATCTGTCAGGGGTATGTTTATCCGGAAACTTTCGGAGGATACCCATATATATATTGACCTGTATAACTTTAACTAAATAAATTCTATTTGTTTTATGTTTAGATTACTTTTCGAGGAAGATAAATGACTGTAATTATTTATATTATACGGAAACTTTTAAAAATCTCGTCGAAAATTTGGAATCCGATATTAAATTATTGTTCAGAATAATTGATTTCGTGTTTTATTATTTTTAAAATTCGATTAGAATACATGCTGCATTATCAAAATGACTTTTAATTAATATCATTTTAGTATTTTTATTTCCGTTGTGTCTTTTTAAACATATTTGTGAAAATTTATGAATGATTTTTGAATATTAATTAAATTTGTTTGCTGTAAATAAACTATAAAGAAAAATAATTTGATTAGATTAATTACTGTAACAATATCTAATATTAAGAAAAAAAATCACCAAGAATTTATTATTAAATTGTACCATGAAATATTTAATTCTTTTGGATTTATTTTAAATTATTGTCAAATATTTTTTATGTATTTTGTCATAAATTATTTGTTATATGATATACTGTGTTTTTCAATAATAAATTATTGAAACTATAATTTAGAAACTATCACATGAAGTTTCCAACATTTTTTCTTTTACTGTCTCTTTGGTTCTAGTAGGTCTAGACTTTTATTGCGTGTGGTATAATTGTCCCATGAGGAATTCAATCCATTGATTTAGAAATTATACTCTTAATTCGAATGAATATGGCCTATTTACAAAGTACATGCATGGTAATAGGCTTCTTTTTGAATTGATCTAAATAATGGTTCGTCTAAACACTCTAACGATTAGAAATCTCAAACATTTTACTGTTTTTACTAGAGCCTATAATATATATGCATTTCTAATCCATAATAATTTTCAGTTGCAAATTATTATTATTATTATTGTTGTTCAAAAATAAAATTAGCCCATGGAATAAATATGTCGAGTCTATAAAATATTAACATTTTAAAAAGTCTTTATCATTGTTAATAATTTATAAGTGATTCGAACGATTTAATCATCGCACTATGTTACATATTAATAAGGGCAATAATAAACTAAATATTATGGTATCTGTTAAATTTTTGTTCTCAAATATCAGCTTATTCGATTAAAAATTCAGTAAATAAAAGTGGAAAATTAACAAATTCGCTCTGATTTTGAAATCATTCAAATCAAATTAATAAGATTAATACATATTTACAGTATTTATTTGAAAGGATTAAAAATATTTTGAAAATAATTTATTCTGGCAAGATTTCGTCGACGAAGCTTTGATAATAGTAAGAATTAAATACTGTACAGTATATTATTTTTAAATTTAAAAAATATAAAAATAAAATTTAAAGTTAAACTTTAAAATTTAACTTTAAATTAATTAGATTTATCAAAAAAAATAAATACTGTATATTTAAATTTTTCAGATAATAAGTAGACTATTCAATAACTCCTGTCTGGTAAAATTTTTTAGAGTATTCATTTTATTCTTAAAATTTTTTGGATAATAATTGATTGAATAAATGGTTATGAAAATGGTTATATTTAATTTAATAAATTATAAAAATATGTTAAAATAATTCAGCAATAATAAAAGTTTCTTTTTAAAAACATTTATTAATTTAATAACTGTAACGAAATCAAATGAAATATTTTAAATAAATTTTAAAAAATTATAAAAAAAGTTTTAGCAAAAAATTCGTCGAAAATATTGAATGGATATAATGATAATTATATTAAAAGTTTTAATCATTTTTTGTGGGGAAAAAAATATATTTTTTTCCAAAAATAAACATAAGTAACCAAAATTTAAGTTTAAATAACATTAAAAAATTTTTATTTAACATTTAAAAAATTATATTGTCTATATTTTTATATTTGTAAACAGAAAATTATTATAAGAAAGGGTTTACTTTGCTTATCAATAATGAAAAGTTCGATCTATTATCACATTATCGTATCCAATCAAGGTAAATCAGCTTTGTTGAAGATTGAATAATGAAGTAAGTTGTTTTTCGTTGAATAATAAAATAGAACTGTTAGTTTTTGTTTGTTGATAGTATAATGACTTTAAATTATTGTTTACAAACGTTTGTATTATTGAGAAATTTATTTTAACTAAAAAAAGAAAGTTTCATTCCAATAAAATTTCACTTAGACTTAATAAAAATAAGATCTAACACAAATTCACTTAACCGAACTTATAGAAAAAATAAGAATTTTATGTTCATTTTATTTATTTATATAAATAAATTAAGTAAACTAAGTCATTAGCTTTTGTAAGAGATAATAAAACGAAAGATTAAAAGTATAAAATTTAAAAATACAGTATATCTACTATCTGAAAGAAAAAGTAAGGCGAAAGTTAAAATCTATTATAAGAATATAATATTTTATCTATTTAGTTTAAATATTTTTACTAACTGTGGTAAAAATATTTAAACTAATGTTTAAGTTCACCGAAATTCTTTAAAAAATTATAGAAAAATAACTATCAATAGGTAGCGTTAATAAGTAATATGAAAGAAAATACGAAAGAAGTATAAACAAAAATGAATAAATATTGATGAAGTTTACTTTTCTATTCTGAAATAAAAACAAATTTTATACGGTACTGTATTGATATTTGCATGTAGTACATATTTAATCAATAAACCGGAAAATCAATTTTTAAATAAAGAAGAAAATTAAACTTTAATGTATTTTGCTTTAATTTATTCATATTATGTATTTTTATATCTTATATAAGAATAAAATACTTTAAATAAATTGAAGAGATATAAATATGAAATTAAAAAAAAAAAAAACGAACTTATAGCTAGGGCCGGCGCTAGGCTGGAGGTCACTCGTCTACAAATCTGAAATGAGCGCCCCCAAGCAAATTGCAATTTTATTTATTTATAAGAATGAAACTTCATACTAATTCTTCGAAACGGCGCCCACCTTGTACTAGCCTACAATGCAGGCCTGCAGACCCGCTTCTGCTGACTCTGCTTATATCTATCGATTCGAAATTAAATTTTAAATTATTAAAATAATTTGCATTAGATATAACAGCAACAATTTTTAAATTTCAGCATGAACAGTTGAAAAAATTTGGTTTTTTATGAGCGAACTAATTTTACATCGATTCATCACTAAAATATGAATTTTGTTTTTATAATACATTTAATTTTTCCTTCGAAAATATATTTATTCTCTCTTAAAATTTACGCAGAAGAAAGCAATATTTGTATAGCAAAAAGAAAAGAGAAAATATCTTCGTTCCGCTTAAGTGGTATTTAATAATCAACATATAGCTATTTTAATTTAAACATTGTAAGTTTTGCTATCAATAAAAAAGAATATTGTATTTCTTAAATTATTATTATTTTTTATTCAGCGACATTAAAACACTCTTTATTTCGAAATAACCTATTTGTTTCATTTGGCAATAAAATAAAACTTCTGTTTTAAATTTTTGCTTATTTTTATTTTACATTCACCGCAATATTTTACTATGAACATAAAATAGGTATTAAAATAACCGATGATGCTATAATTTTCATCGTTCACATTTAATACTAATAAAAAAAAATTTTTAAAGTTTATTGCAAAATATTATTTAAATAAATATTTGAACGACTGTTCAATAAAGTCAATGACAAAATAAATATAATTTACTCGAAAACAAATACATAAACAAGTTATAAAAAATAGAATAAAAAGATCGCAAATTTATTTTTATTATTTTTTCGGGATTTGTTGAAACATAACTAAACAATTTGATTGAACCAATATGTTCTACAAATTTTATGATTTTCCTTTAATACAGTATATGCTACTAGATTATGATTAGATATATTTTATCATTTTTTTTTGTGCCAAAAATTTAAATAATAAATTGTAATATGATTATTCGTGAGTTGTTTGTACTGTAAGAGTATATAGAATCGAGACTGACAAGACGATGAATCGATTTCCAGAAAACTTTAGCTTTTTTTCTCCCTTTTTGAGAAACTGGATGATTCATCCAATCGTTTTTTGATGGGTACCATTATCCAAGGATTAAGGATGGCCAAAACTTTGTATTATACGGATGAATTTTCGCACAGTACAAAATATAGTTTTCACCATAAACTGAAAATAGTTTTTTTTTTAATTAAATAAAAATATTTAATTTGAATTTTTTAAATTTATAAATCCTTCTAAAACATTTCTAATAGACTTGTTTCTGATATTATAATTTATTAAATCTAAATTTTTAATGAAAATTCTGATTCATTGTTGTACATAACTTTCATTCGTAATTATTTTTCGGAAATTTATAAATATTAAATAATTGTTAATTTTTTTCGTGTATAAGATTCGACAATATAATTTATCATTATCGATGGAAAATATTTTGTGTTATTCGAAGTAAAATATTTTTCACGGATAATGATAAATTGTATTATCAAATAGAAATAACAAACAGAGATTTATGTAAAAGTATATAAATTGTTCGAACTGATTTCGTAAAAATTTGAGATTAAACTCAAACTTTTTCTATCTGTTCACTTCAGTCCAGGTCAAGCACCAATATGAATCATCTAGTAAATTCCAGAAAACTCTTAAATGGCAGATTGCGTGTTGAGAGACAAATATATATATATTTCTTTATTTAGTTATTTTTGTAGAAAACAGTAGCTATTTTTTTATTATTTTTATTTTTATTTTCATTCCAGAGACGTACATTTTCTTTTTATTCACAAAATTGCATTTTATATTTTTTAAACCAGTTTAACTAAGTAAAGTATTAAATTATATTTAAAAAATAAAATAAAAATAGTTTTTCTTTAAGTATATTTATATCTTAAAAAAATTTTTTTATATGGTTTACATACAGTAATATGTATAAAGATGTTATAAGACTGTATGTATACGTGATGGTATTATTAAAAATTGTCGCGGGAATTTAAAACATTTTAAATAAATGATCTTCTAATAATTGGTATTCTTATAACAAACATTTCCTGACAAAATAATGTTTTCAATTTTAGAATTCAGGTCTATTTCCGCAACATTGAACATTTGAAAAATGCTAAAAGGCGACAGAGATTTAGATTTTAGCGTACTATATATTGATTACTTAAAGTTTCTTCTACCTTTTAAAGCAAATGCAATCGTAAAGGATCTATAATCCAGAGGGATTTCTTTACTTGATATGCCACATACTTTCATCAAAACTTAGATTTTACTCACTATTCACAAAACTTTAGAAATTGAAGAAAAAGACTTGAAACGATACTTTTTGTTAACAAAGAATTTCTTTTTTTTTCTTCTTCTTCTTTTCTTTTTCAGAATCTAAACTCTTCAATAACAGAGATTTGGTATTCCTACTCATCATTCACCAGACGTTTAAAGAGAAAGGGAGAAGAAAAAACATCACGATAAAAAATTGAAATAACAAAACAAATTTGTTTTCGCTGTAGAAAAGCTTTGCCAAAAGTCTAAATATGAAAAAGTAGATATCAATCTATTATCCAATAAGTATAGAGAAGGAGAAAAAAAAAAGATATGTCATGCAAAGTTAACTTGGCTTATTTTCATATTCGTCAAAGATAATAGGATAAAACGAATAATACATAACTTTCTGCCTGATTGGAAAACTATTATGTCTACTGAACGAATTAAGTGCACCGGAAGAGTATTGTTCCACTTTTATTGTAAAATTTCTTTTAAAGATTTAATTTGACATGGTAGTATAGCCTTGAGTTAAGATCAAATCTCTTCCGCATCATGAGATGGTTGGGATTGCTTTTTTATCAGAACCATCTACTAAAATACATCACACTTCGCTGGATGCAAATACCATAAGGAGACACATCGCTGACTTTTCTCTCTGTACACCAGCTGGACAATTGTCTTTCTTAAAATTTGACATGATTTTAAACTCTCCTGATTTTGAATACTTTCTAATGTCTTGAATTACACGTTTCTCTTAATTCTTCTTCTTTGAAATTTTTAAAATATGAAAGTATTTTTTCTTTTTCTATTTTATTTTTAAATACTGCTAAATAATTTAATATATATATTTATTAAACTATCAAATTTTTTTTCAATTTTATTTTAAAATTAATTAATTATAATATTCCATCGAAAAGTATAACCTCGTTAAACGATTTTTTATAGTTTTATAATAAAAATATTTTCATTAAATTTTCAGGAATTTAGTTTTCAAATATAAAAATAATCAATGTTTTGTTTATTCTCCAAAGAGAATTAATATTTCGCTCAAATTTTGCCAAAGGATATAATTTAAAAGAATTAAGAATACTCGAGATAAATATGTTAAGAATGTAGAAAATATATTAAAATTATTTATAGATATTAGAATTTTTCAAGCATAACTAAAGTAAAGATGCGTAAAATATTCTAAATCTCCTTTCAGCGAAAATATGTAAACTTTTTATCAAATAATTAAGATATTTTACATATTTAAGAATAGCTTTATTCGTTATAATAATTACTAGCTCTTATGAACAAATAACAATTTAGATCATCCGCCATTGTGATCATAATTTAAAAAAAAAAACAATTAATCAAGTTTTATAAGAATGAGAATTTTTAATAGATTTTATAATTAATGAATTTCTTGAATCACGAAGCGAATCTGAATTATAATGCCTATTTTCTGGTTATTATTCTTGCATTCTATACAGTATATAGTAAATATAAAAAAAGAAATTGCATATTGTTCAAAGAGAAAAATATGATAAAGCGTGTTATCTATATTGCAATTTTTCATTATTATTTTAATAAACCACAGAAATTTTATATTACGCATTATCTATAAGATGCACTTTATTGTAAGGAAAATACGGTATTTTCAGTACATAAATCGGAATAGGATCCCATAAATATTTTGACAGTTTATATCTTAAAATAATTTAAAGATATAAACTATCAAAATTTTGATTAGTTTCTTCTTAAATATAAACATTATCAATCTTAAAAGTTTTCTAAAATATATCAATATACAGTAATATATTATATTATAAAATTTTTAATATTGGTAAGCAGAGACTAGGAGAGATAATATGGGTCCCGTGCTATTCATAAATGTGGGCATCATCACATTCAAGTTTAATGCTTTTACATAAAATACCAAATTTTGAGGCACTTCTGAGTCATCCATTGCTAGTGAGCCCAGGTCAAATAACATCTCTATTTTAGTTATGTGTAATTATTATAAGTGTATATGTATAGTATGTCTTTTTCTGATATCTGTAATATAAGCGCTATTATTTGTTATATTAATCTTTCGGATATATTGAATATCATCAGATGGGATTCTACATTTATGATTCATTCGTTAATAATCATAATAATTTTTTAAATTCAGTTCTAATTTTTTTAGTTTCATTTCACATGTTTTTCTTTGATTTTTCTTAATGTTTTCGTGCTCTCATGAAAGTTATGTGATCTCTATACTAGTACTATTCATTCGTGATAAAATGAAAAAAATAATGAAATAAATGATATATATAAATGTAGAATTCAAGTTTTTATTATAAAAACAATTTATTTTTTTAAATATACTATATAATAATTTTTAAACCCATTATAATAATTTCTAGAATACTTTCCATTATTCTAATTTAGATTAGAATTGCGAATTTCGCACTGAGACTGAATGATCAGTTATGCAATTCTTTTAATGGTTATTCTTGAACCTATCATGGGATGCCTGCGATAGAATTGAACGAGTTGGTAAGAATGAGTTTAACTGGAACTCCTCTGAAAAAAAATCTGAAGTATCCGGAATCAATTCTGGATCCCCTAGATGACATGTGACTGCAACCATTTTATCACTTGGCTACCTGCTCGTCTTCCATTATTTTATATGTACATTAAAATAAATCAACTGCGTTTTACTTCTTTACACTGTAAATCCAGTAAACATTGATTTTTTCATCCGTTATAATTAATTTTTTAAATCGATAAACTACAATTTCAAATAAGCATTGAAAATTTTCTTGTTTAAATAAATGGAAAGTTTAAAAATTAATTTGAATAGGTAAAAAAAACTTTTAATAGCAGTAGTTTATCATCAGCTTTTTTATTATTTTTGGTTATTTAAAACAATTTCTTCACTTAATAAAATAGAAAATAAAAATCTTTTAGTTCTAAAGAAAAATACTATATATAATTATTGTTTTGATTGTTTTAATTAAGAGTTGGAATAAATTCTAGAAATCTGGCCAAAAAAGAGGATTATTCCATTACCATTTTCAATAAAGAAAACTGTCCAACAACTGCATCAAATCTGTAGAGATCAAGGAATTAGTAAATTAAAAAAGAAAGGCTTTATGCAAACTATCAAAACAGTTAAAGAGAAAAATGAATATTTTAAATTCACAGTAAAAATAAGAAATTGAAATGACATATAAGGGAGATTAATCTGTTTTTTTGAATCAAATTGCTGGTTATAAATCAGTATTCAATGAACCATCAGACTTCTTAGAGAAATTGAGAGTTAGTGATAGAAAATACTACAGAAATAATAAATAATATGAATCTTAAAATAAATTTAAAATTTTTTTGCCAATACTATATAAATAAGTGAAATTAAGAATTCTGAAACGGGCCTATTTTTAAAATCAACAAACTTAAATAGTTATTAAAATATCATTATTGATAAACTTTACTTTAGATGGATGAATTTCAAACTACAGAAAATTGTTATAGTTTTTTAATAAACCGAAAATCTTGAATTACGAATAATGTGTTCCGTTGTGTAGTTCTTTATTTATTGAATTGTCAAATAAAGAAAAGAAAAACAATAATTATGTTTAAAAAGTTATCACTATGAAAAATAGCCGTCAAAAGTGTTTTATTATCTGCTATATAGCTAATAAATGTTCATATAATGCCAACTTATATTAATTATTTATTAAATTTATTATTATCTATAATTCATAATGATTTTTTAATCAGAATTAAATATTTATAAATACATATATTTATATTACAAAAAGTTTACATGTTTTCTGATAATAGATAGCATTTTAATTTATTATATACGAAAAAAATTCCAACAACTGTTGAATAAGAAATGTGTCTTAATTAATTACAATAAACGTACAAAATATGAAGAGATTTATCAATATAAAAGTTGTTTGACATTTTTTAATTCTACTAAAAAAATGAAAAATTTATGAAATAAATTTAAATAATAAGATAGTTAAAATTCAAATGCATAATGAAAATCAGTGTATATCTAATTTAAAAAATATATTAGTAAATGATTTGAAGTCCATTTCATAACAGTGCACATTTGGAATGCTTAAAATTTAATTTATTATATTGTATTAATTTTTTATACGTTTGTTATGTTTAAAACTGTTTAATAATAATAGCAAGAAAAATCAGAAAAATATTTCAGATGCTATATTGTCAATTAATTAACTCAACTCGCTAAAATTTGAGTATACGTTCTTCTGATAAGATGATTTTAATATATTTATGATGATTATATTACAAAGAATTTATAATTATGGAGTGCTTGATGTTTAAAAAATTTATGAAAGCGTTAATGAAAGATACACGCAAAATTGAAAATATGTCAAACATATCAAAAAAATGACACGAAGAAAAATTTATTTAAATAGTAAATTATGTATTTTAATATATGTTAAATGAAAATTGTTAAGGTAATGACTATACATGAATATTTTGATGGATATGTAAATGGACATAATATGAATTTTACAAATTGAAATTTATTGATCTTATATTTAATAATAACGATGTTGATATATTATTGCACCTTTTAAAATGAATTAAAATTTTCAATTCTCAAGTGAATTAAAAATAGAAAATTGAAATGTTTAAATTCCATTAGATTTATGTATACCTAGTAGATAAACTAAATCTTCGATCAACCTTAAAGAGAAACAATTCAGAAAGATTTTTAATTTTTAATTAAATGATTTTTGTTATTTTGAGATTTTATGTTTAAACTGATTGAATTTATGTAGAAATATGAGGCAAAGAGTTAATTCGGAACTTATCAGGAATGGCCAAATCTGTAATAGAAAATTGTATAATGAAAGATGATAGAATATTATGACTAAAGCTGGATTTTTTTGATGAAAATGCGACTTGGAATTTTAACCCAGATTTTTCAGATGAAAAGTTATTTTTTTATATTTGAAAATGTTAATTATTTTTTCTTCATTTAGATTTTAAGCATTTTTCAACTTATATCAGATATTAACGAACAGAGATATTCAAAATTCACCATGGACCATCTATATTCTTGATGAATCAACCAATAAACAAAGGATAGGATCAACGCAGTTGGGCCTGGACATCCGAAGATATCAGATGTGGGACATAGATTCAATATAGTTCCTCCAGTGTAAATCTAACATCCAGTCTGCTATTCAACTATTCAATGTTACTAAAGCTGTATGAACGCATAGAAGAATTTTCAACAGAAAAATCTGAGATTAAATCTCAGAACTCTTTCGTCTTTCTTCAGGAGGATCTAGCTCCTCTGATCAATCCTTATTCTTCAACGCATAAACTGATTTCATCGTGGCCTTAGATGGCTCATAGTAGGCTCTGCAATGCGGCGTAAAAAAAGCGAAAAAATAATATTGATTACTATTATTATATTATAACCAGGGCCAGATTTACCAATAGGCCGACTAGGCCGCGTCCTAGAGCCCCAAAACTATCAATCAGTTTTCAACTTTTATAAACTTTTAATAAGAAAAAATGGGTTTTTATTAAAGTGCTATATAAAAAGTAAAATTTTAAAGGTTCCTTATAAGGAGTCTTTAAAATTAGACATAGCTGATTTGAATTTTTAGGGGCCTCAAAGCCTTGCTTGTCCTAGGGCCTCCAAAAATGAAAATCCGGCTCTTATTATAACAATTTATAAAAATATTCTATTTGTATTATTATTATTCAGTTTAAATTCTTTCAAATTTATCGAATCTATTAGCAAATTTCTCATCTTAATTTTTTTAAATGATTTATATTATATATAATCATTCTGTATCATGCAAAAAATTTTGCAAGTTATTTTAGATGGGTTACAACAATATTAAATTTATGGTGGGGTTAACCGATTGCTCGAAAGACCAGACTCAATTCGAAAAAACCTGGATGTGTGATAAGGCTTGTTCCTTTTAAAGATGTGGATTCGAAATCAATCACGGATCTTCTGTTTCAGAATCTCCTTCAAAAGTCTAAAGTCCTACTATACAACCAACATATCAACAGGTTTTTCATATCAATTTTTGTACAATATATTAAAAAAGAATAATATTTTTAACATTTATTATTTTTTCAATAATTTACAACTATTTTCTTAACACTCCATTGTTCAAAAGATAGAATTTTATTTAATAATTCTTAATTTGCAACATTTCTCTAATCAAAATTTTTATTTCGATATAAGCAATATCACAGTTTGTTTACAAACTCTTTCAATAATTTACAACTATTTTCTTAACACTCCATTGTTCAAATATATAGAATTTTATTTAATAATTTTTAATTTGCAGCATTTCTCTAATCAAAATTTTTATTTCGATATAAGCAATATCACAGTTTGTTTACAAACTTAATCAGTTCTGTTTATTTCAGGATTATTTCTAACTAATTGCTTTTGCAATTTGGAAAGGAACCACTGTATAGATAACCTAATAAATGCATTTCTAAAAGATTAAATTTATCTTGTATTTATCTAACTATTTTAAGTCACAATCTACTTTTGCTATTTTATTATTATTAAAGATTAAAATTTATAGTATTCTCTACTTCATTATTTGAAATATAGTTTTCGAATTTAATAATAATAAAAAATAATTATAATATATGCTGTGCAGTTATATGTGAATGCAATTTATGTACAGAATAATTTTTCTTAAATTGATCAATATTATGCAATCAATTCTTTTATTACTTAATAATTATAATCCATTCTAATGTATTTTGGAGTTGAATAATATAATGGAAAAAGATAGATTATTAAAAACGTATTTTCTTCTTGTGTAAACAAATTTTCATTTTTTTTTTTTCCTCTCTCTCTCTTTCAATCATGCAATCATCAAAGACAACTTGATTTTTTTTATCAAAATTAATTTGTTTATGTCTATTTTATTTTTGAAGAGAATGAAGTTTTTGTAAACATATAAGATAATTTTCAAAATCATTCTTTTAGATAAAATAATTTATTTTCGATATAACTAAACAGAATATAGTTTTTCATATTTAGATCCAAAAATACATTTAGCTCAGATATATAGAGAATACGTCAAAGATTAAATGATAATACATCGAATTTAATAATAAAGTTTTCTTCCTAGATCTGAAAGATTCTATAATTGAAAAATGTTAGTAGATGTACAAGTCATTTAGAATTTTAATGATAATCTTCATTAAAATTCTAAATTATTCCTATACCTCTATTTATTTATTTGTATTTATTTATTTTGCTTGATAGTAATTTTTTCATTTACACTATTTACATATAATTTTTGTTTACCTTTTTAATTTTTTTAAACTTATTCATTTATCTTAAGAAATTCTTTTTTCCTTAATTAAAAAAATGAATATTAAAATTAAGAAATATCATTATTAACTTTAGCTAAACAAATTAGTTATTCAACAAAAAATAAGCATTTATTAGATAAAAATATAAGAAATATATTCAGAATTTCAAACCTAATTTTTATAAAACTGACATTCATAAAGATCTTTAGAGAAAGCTAAAAATCATCTGAAAGCTATTGAAAATGCTATATATAAATAATATAACTTTTCCTTCTTCTATAGAAAGCCACCATTATAATCCACTCTAATTGATGAATCTCCAGTGATCTCAAAAGAAAAATATAAATACATTATAGATAATCTAGACTAAAAGGTAATTTTTTGTTAAAGAGAAATGCTTTAAGTATACCATTGGAATTGACTGAAAAATCAAATAAATTGGACAAATGCTTAAAAGCACTTTTATCCAATTTATTTCGCTTATTAGTCCATTCTAATGGTATATTATATCAGATATTAAGGGACAGAGCTATTAAGATTCCTGTTCCTTAGTGTTCAACTTATATTAATTACAGTACTATATAAAAACGAATTATTTAACGCTTTCAATAAAAATTATTACATAAATAAAATTATAAAAAATTAAAAAAATTTGTGATATAATTCAAAAATTCAATTGTTTTTATTTATTAATATCTATAATTCTGTTTTACAAAAAGTATTTAAATACATATTCTCATATACTTTGCTTTATGAATTTCATCACTTACATAATTTTTATCTAATTTAAAAATAAAGGAATACCTTGCATAGCATGGTTTTGAACAATGCGGGTTTTGGTCTAATGCAGTTTTTATTATTACCAAGATGATTGATTATTACCAAAACATACTTGATTATTACAATTATTACACACATCAACATTGGTAACACTGATTGGTGACCCCTAAATGCCGCAGGTGACAGTTGAGAGCCATATTTATGCAGTAGTTTTTCAGTTGGCTCTCATGTTCTTTCCCCATTTACATTAATATTTAATATTCTTTTATTATTTAAGTATGAGTGAAAAGAGATAAAAAAGATACTGTTGGAGTAACAAAAAACACAAGTGATTGACATTAGATAAGAAACTTGAAATTATAAAATGCCAGAGAATGGCGCTTTGTTTGCTGAAATAGCACATGAGAATTCAATAAATGAGTCCTAACGTTTCCTATAATTTTTATATCAGTTTAAAATGATTTTCTTTGTTATTTAGTTAATAAAAATAAATATATTTTTCATTTTTAAACATTTTTATTATTCTAAATCTTTGTAATAAAAAATTAAATTGAAATCCATTATAAATAGACCTTGATCAGTGCAATTTTGCATAGCATAGATGCTTCTTCGAACCAATTAACCATGCTATACAAGTTATTCCTGTATCCATCCATAAAAGGCAAATCTTTTACTATCTTGTTTCTACATTTTAAAATTCATTTTACAAACTATAATTTCTAGAAGTTTTAAATATATAGAATATTTGTAAGAATTTTTAAATTTCTAGAAATTTAATTCATTTATCCTTGAAATATCTCACCATACAATTTTTGAATGGTTTATTTCAAAATTATAAATGTTCTGCAGACACTATGTATTGTTTCATTTTGAAATTTTATCTTTTATTTGCCTTAGTTTTTTAATAATAAACAATTACCAAATCATAAAAGCTAAACAATCTCAAATCTCTTAATCAAAATATTAATAATCTATTTAATTTCAATAAAAATTATAGAACATTTTATATTTTTATAATGAATATATGGAATAAATAAAAAATATATCACATAGAGCCAAAAATTTTCAAATTTTTTTTCAAATATCAAAATTTAAAATTTTGACATTTGAAAAAGATTGATACATAAAACAAATTCTAAAAATATCAAATAAATAAATATATATAT
>AYEL01079513.1:0-13926 GCA_000484575.1 Olivierus martensii
GATGACTCTCTTACTGTATAGTGCCTTCTCTAGACAACTAAAGCCAAACTTTTGCTTTATTGCTGAGTATGGCCCAAAACAGAATAGCCAGTAGCAGCAGAGCATTTAGACAAAATTCTAAATTCGCTGACGATGCCAACATGGTGCCTATGAATTGATAGTTGTGAGAGTTGAAGTGAACTATTGTGTTTGAGATTTATGAGTAAAATAAAAGGAAAAAACCATCGCCGCTGCCAGATATCTCGTTTTGGGCTAATGTCGTTTTAGGATATGTGGTTTTGGCTCCTATTTCTACTCTCATCATCAAACGAAGAATTTCGAAGGTAGATCGCGAACTCATTGTTAACATATAAAGTCGATCTTAATGACAAACAAGTTGGCCACCACTGATCTAAATGATGGAAGTAATGAGAATAACAGAGACCATAATGTTAATCAAAAAGCAGCAAATACTCATATTATTAATATGTCTTACCAGAATCTCTCCTAACACCATGAAGATAAATAGACGACTTCGCCAAAGCCTTTATTATGGAAGAATACAGCATAACCCTGAAAAAAGACCAGCAAAGCACCATGAAGATACACTACTTGGACCTGGATATAATAATACACGAAGACAAGTTAAAATCTAAAGTATACAAAAAGCCAACGTACCAACTAATATTGATTCCCAACTGGTCCCATAATCCAGTAAACTACAAAAGAGCAGCATTTAGAAGTTTTTATAGGAGGGTGTTAACATACTGCCAAGATGAAAAAGATTTGAACCAGGAACTAGCATACATAGAGAAAATAGAATTACAACACGGATATAGTAAATCCTTCCTACGACAAATATGGAACACCATTAGAAAAAATGCACATAGCCAATGACAAGAACAAGAAAAGATAGCAGAAACAGCGGAATGATTATCTGCCCATCCCGTATAACATGAAGAAATTTAACTTAATAATAGAAGAATCGCAGAAAAAAAAAAAGAAATAAGAAAGGACAAGAAAAGATAGCAGAAACAGCGGAATGATTATCTGCCCATCCCATATAACATGAAGAAATTTAACTTAATAATAGAAGAATCACAAAAAAAAAAAAAAAAAAAAAGCATCAACATTGTTTAATGTCTTGAGGAATGATAAGAATCCCTTACATTAACAAGAAAAAAGAAGCCTATATAGAATTCCAGTAGAAGACGCATGAATGCACCAGGAAACAACGTATATAGGGTTGACAAGAAGAATGTTGGCAAAAAGGATGGAGGAGCATAAAAAAGACATTGCTCAAGCAAGACTATCCACATCCTTAGCAGTTGAAGCCTACAACAGGGATCTAAAAATAAAATGGGACGAGACACAAATCGTAAGACCACTGAATGTGCTAACTCAAGCAACAATCACTGAATCAATAGAAATGTTAAAAAGGCAAAAAATGGAAAACATATTGAACGAGAAGCCAGCAATACACAATCAAAAAAGAAACCTGATGTTAGTAATGGGGACATTATATAAAAAATCCTGAGACTGTTGTATTTTATTATTTAATATTTATTTATTTATATGTAGTATATTTTATTTGATTTATCATTTAGGTACAAATGTCTATAGAAAAGTATTTAAAAAAAATGTGTTACGTTATTTATTGCATGTATCTTTATTAAACAAGTTCTGTTACCATAGAAACCACATATTCTTCCATTTTTAAATTGTATTCAATTGCTGATAAGAACATAACCTGAGGATGGCACAATTGCTGAAAACATTTGTAATGTTGAATAAAAAATTAATCTTAACTGCTAATAATGCTGTGCAGTCTTTGAATTAGAAATATAAGTATAAGCAGTTGTCTAATAGTTTATTAAGACATAGTTCTTATCATAAGGATTGCACTGTTCACTATACTAAGCAATTTTCAGCATTACATTTATTCACAATTTTAGTATTCATCTTTTTAATCAAATATTGGACATCATCTGTTAAATATTTACTGATAATAGAAGTATGTCACTTCAAGATAGATATGTTTAACATATCAATGGTAATTTATAGAATCATTTTTAGAGATACGTAAATCCAAAATACTAGTATTCAATCAAATGTTGCAATTCATTCTATCTCTTTTTTTAATAATAATTAGAATTATAAGTAAAATTCTATATATTATTAATTAAAGTCATATTTCTGTTATGAAAATATTCATTTTGAAAGTCCTAAAATTATCTTGTACAAAGGTATTGATGGCCATCTATTACAGTATAATTTTCTGAAGGAATTATTTGTGTGTAGTTCATCTGTGTTTATTTGGTGAATGATAGCAAATAAAAGTTTGTTTGATATATTTTATAATTGTATAAATTGATATGCTTTTGAAATAATTTAAAATGAACATCACTGATTATGCATTTCAATGAAATAACTTATAATTACATAGTTATCACAGTTAGTGCAATATTAATGATGATATAAATTGAGGAATTCTCTTTCTCTCAAGGGAAATTTTCTATATTCTTATATCAATAATTTGATTTAAAATTCAATCATTTTTTTGAAGTCTAGATATCAGATAAGCAAACTGTTTTTCATCAGTTTGTTTATCTGATTTCAACAAAGTCATAAGTTATGTATCACATATCTAGTTATTTTGAAAAGCTTAATCAGAAATTAATTATTTCCATGCAATATGGTTCCACAATCTTATATTTATTAATTGAAGAGTGTGATCTCAAAATGCATTCAGTCCATTTTGATCATTTTTTTATTTCATGTAATAAAAAGTTATCAAAATTTTGGGATCACACTTTTCAATTGTCTTAACAACAGTTTCTATCTCACCATCCACGCATTTTTAATTTGGCAGTTTCCAATTTGTATAATGATTTAACCCAATAATTATGAATTACAAAAGATGATGAGATAAAGATATTGTCAATCCTAATATTTAATTAAATATCTCTGATATTCTCTATTCACATTTATATTTTTATTGCCACAATGATTAGGGTGACCATTTTTATCGTAACATAATGCGGGACACTCGCATTAATTGAATATTTGCTCGCACTAATTGAAAAACGGTATCATTTTATAAGTCGCACTAATTGAAATTGCATTATTCAAACTCGCACTAATCAAGGCCTACCTGTATATGCGTTTCAATAGAATAGCCAACAACTGACAACTACACTTGCAAGTGCTGCTTTAATCTTAAACTGTGTATGCATGTGTATGTGTGATTGTGATGACTGATTCTGATTATGTGTGTGTGTGGGTGTGGTGACAGTAAACATAAGCATGCGAGTAGATGAGTGAATGTGTTCATATGGTCATGTATGCAGAGACGCGCGAATAAAATATAATCGAATATTATAATATTCAGATGATATGATGAATTATCTAATTCGGGACATTTTCCGGGACATATATTAATACGGGACACAGGGCTTTAACCTGGGACTGTCCTGGAAAATCCGGGACAAATGGTCACCCTAACAATGATTGATGTAGATAATATCTACAGAGAGATTTTCATAGAAAAAGTCAATTACTATATATTTATCAGTCAAATATTTAGTTGCTGTCGTCTAAAAATACTATAAGTCGGGTTCCCAAAGTGCGGCCTGCGAGCCAAATGAGGTCCTCAGACTCTAAAAATGAAGCCTGCAATATCAGATCATCTGCCATCTTGAATTCATAGAGATAATTTACATTTTTACAAAAAATAAATAAATTTTATCATATTATAATTAAAAATTGTTCAGTTAAAAAAATACTGTACATGTATAAGTATTTCCAACATGAATTCATTATTTAGAAGCACATATATATGTGAAAAACTTTCTCGATCATGAGTATTAATAAGTCCAAATTGAGATCAAAATTAACTGATGAACTGAGTATTAATAAGTCCAAATTGAGATCAAAATTAACTGATGAACATTATGTTAAGAATACATTCAACCGATTTAGAACCAAGGCTCAATAGATCGGAAGTACATTCGACCGACAGAATCGAGGTTCAATGATGTATTATTAAAAAAAAACTGCCCAAGTCACACACTTCAGTTTGATGAATTTATTATTATTTTCTTTTTTATTTGAAATTATTTAGTTATTTTTTTTAATTACCTAAGCAAAACTTTGGGAACCCCTGCTCTAAGTAATGATTGTTCCAACTCTATAAACATTTTTGTCCATCTTTTAATAAATTTGCAAGTTCCATATTTATTGTTTCAAAAGACTTGATTATATCAATAATAATAATAATACTTTATGGTGAAGCAAGAAGAGATTTTTTTTTTAGAAAAAATTTGCATGAAGTAATTGTTTTCAGCAGATTATTATTAAATTCCAATATAAATTTATTTATTTTCATCTAAATACAATAAAAGAAAATAATCTCTTAAAAATGATTTTCAGTGTTGATAAAAGAACATACTAAATGTTGGAATTATTAGATATCACAATTATGTATGATGATATCAAAATAATGATATGCAAATATAATTCTATATTATTAAAAACTGCTAGTCAGATTAATTACAGATGTAATCAATTTCTATATATTGTCTCTCAATACTGAAGAATATTATCATGTAATTTTTGATAGAAAACCTGTGGTTATCTATATTATTCTGATTTGAATCACTAATAACTGTTATGAAAATTAACTATCTTCTATCAGTATATAGTTAGAAAATTAGAAAAAAAATAATATTGTTAATAATAAATTCATTTCTTTAAAAATGAGCAAGATATTTGACCAATTGCTGATCTGTACAGATTGTCTATGAAACAATTGATACAAAATTATTCTGTCAACAGCTGCTTGAATTTGCCAACAAGCTTTTAATTGAAGCTGGTTTATTGTATTAATTAAAAATTGTTACAACGTTTTTTGTTTCCTTAATTGAAGTCCAAAAAATAAAGTTATTAAACTAAAATAAATCTTTTTGTGAACTAAGCTAATAATTATTTATCACTCTTGGTTCACAAGAATTGAGTGTAAATAGAGATTTTGTATCATCAATCAAAAGTAAAACAAAATAATAAATAGTGTCCTTAACTATTGGAAGTTAAATGGTCTTCATTAATGGATTTTGTACTTAATATAGGAAAAATGAATTATTATTATATTCATGTGACAAAATAAGCAGAAACATATTTTAGACTGTGAATACAATAACACTTCTATAATCATCTTTATTTTCTTATATATCTAGTAACAGTAAAAATGTTAAAACTTGTAATGAATCCACTTTTTTTAATCTTAATTATTGTGCCCAAAAATGATAAGTTAATTGAAGAACTCTGAAAATCTGTATCCAACAAATGGCCTGATGATTCAATACTCTTTATTCATTATCAAAAAGTTAATACATAAAATCTACTACAGTACTATAACTTAATCATATTATTAAATGAATATTTCAGTAGTAAATTTTATTTAAATATTTGAAAATGTGCATTCTACTTAAAAATTAAACCTCATCTCTTATAGTAAGTGAGCATAATTATTGTAATAAATTCATTACAAAACTAATTACAATAATAGTAAAATGGTAGCAAAAATCATGCTTTATAATACAGTGATACCTCTGTATACCTCCACTTTGGAATAAGTCCAACTTAGTATATGTCCTGTTTGGATGCGAAAAATGTTGCTTGATATACAACTTTTGTTTGGAATATGACTGATTTGCACTAGGTGCTAGAACTTGTATAAGTCTGTTGTATGTTCTCTTAAAAACACATTCTTTATATAAAAATTATAATAAGTCATAATAGCATTGTAATGACCAATGCCGTATTTTCGAAACATCCTGAGGAGAAGGCAGAAGTTAAGTTCTTTGGACAGATTTATAGTAAAAGTCAAACCTGGTGAGCCTCAACAAGGTGCAAGTAGGGAAAACAGAAAGAGAAAAAATACCAGAATTTCAGATTCATAAAGTTTTATTGGAAGCTGATTCTCCTTCCAAACAATAACATCATCTCTTCCTACCTTCTCAACACCATCCTAGTAGGCACTCGACTCTTCTCAGCAGCAAGTACCAAGGTTATACTATCATTTATTTTTCTACTGTAATTGCTTTTGTATTTATGTATTTTAGTATTAAGCAGTGTTTAAATTATTTTGTACAATCCCATCAATGTATAATATGCCAATAACAATAGGATTTTTTCATGGGAATGGTTTAATCATTTTCTCTTTATTTCTTATGGGAAAAATTTGTTTGGTATAAGACCAAGGATCTGGAACGGATTAAGGACGTATACCAAGGTACCACTGTAGTTGCACTTTTAACACAACTATATAATATTCAAAAATATAGTTTATTGCTAAATTTTCTTCATATTTGTTTGATGATAATTTTTTTAATTGATCATAATGTTCATGTTGGAACTTTACCTTACTAAATTCATTGATTACAGGTAGTCTTCATCTTATGACAGAGTTCTGTTCCAACGTCTCCATCATAAGATATTCTGTTATAAGTCAAGGGCTTTTTTAATTCTTGATTTGTTTTGTTTTCTGTTTTAATATTTTCTTAAATTAGGTTTCTATTTATCTTAAAATGGTTAAACTTAAAGCTTTCCTCATTTTTTTTTATATTGGAATTTTTATCGGTAGTATTATTTTTCTTACTGGACATGACAGAGTTATGACAAGATACAATAATAAGGCTTTGCTTGCCAACTAATGGCATGCGTATACAAAATCAATGTGATATATGCAAGTGACAAAGTTGAATTAGAGAATTTTTAATGATAATTTTTGGCCATTGCAAGTGTGAATCGTCATAAGTCGAGTCATTGTAAATCGAGGACTACTTGTATTAGCATATCAAGCATTATGGTTACAGAAATAACACGCTAACATCATATATAAGAGAAAGATGAAGCCATGTATTTGTTTCTACAAACTTCTGTTACTGATTGATTTTTACAAAAGAAATACACTAATGAAGAAAAAATTTAATCTCAAATAAAAATTTCAGATATTTTTAAAAATTCTCTATCTCTCATCAAGACCTTTCTGGCTTTTCGCCTTGATGTTTCATTCAGTTGTCCTAGAATTATATAAATGCTTTTATCATTGGGCAGCTGAATTTTACCCGTATTTACATTGTATCAAACTCGGAAGCATTGGGATATTTTTCCTGTGCATTATTCCAAGATCCAAATTCTTGAGTCATTCAATATTAAACTGAATTCAGAAAAGAATCTAATCTAGTCTCAGGCATTTTAATTTATTCAGTTATATAATAAAAGTCATTATAAAAGCTCAGCACTTTTCATCATGTTTTTATGTTGAATATATATTGTAATGTAACATGAAAAATTGAAACTCTGAAGGACAGATCATCATACTCTATGAAATCATCCACATCATTATTTTTGTGATCATTTATTTCACGAAGGGAAAAGATTGATGACTAGAATTTGTTGCCATTATTCATTTTGTTATCAATTAACAATAATTTACCAAGCAATCAACAAATGTGCCTGTCAGTCACCATGTATGACATTTTTCAAAGTCATAGTACTCATTATTAGATTTTGTTATATATGGTTCACATTTTTTTTCTAAATAATTATATTTATTACCATTGATTTAGGACGTTTGCCAAGATCAAATTGACTGTGATAGACTAAAAATGGAGTCTGATATTTAAGTGTTTTTGTGTTTTTACAAGTATAACATCTGTACTGATTTTGAATGTGGAAAAATTGATGTGTTTATAAGAAATCATAACAAAACTAAATCACTAATATTAGCAAAAATAAATGCTGCAGTGTGAATTTTCAAATTGAGAATTTAAAATATAAAAAAAAATATTGAATGATTTTGAATTAAATTGTAAAGATTTATAGAAATAATTAATATTGTTATAAAATAAAATTTAATTGAATCTGTTTTCCAATATCATCTTTAGTTTTACTGTTCCAAATTACATTTTTTTTTTTTTTTCAATCTGTGTTATGTTGTACTGTATGTGTATGTAAGTACTAGAACTTATTTTATATATGTTTGTGTGTTGTAAACATATATAAAATTTTAGCTATATATATATATAATGTTAAAGCTTTTTTAATTTTAGAATTTAATCAGTTGCTATCAGAGGGAGGCAAGAGGGGTAGCTGCCCTGACCTCAGGTTTTAGGGAGCCTCAATTTATAACTCAGTATGTTAGAAAAAATATATTTGTATATTTTTATATTGTTCAAGCTTCATTGTTTATCAAAATTTGAAGTTCTTTATCAATGTTTTCACTTTTCTGATACATTTACCACTGTATATTTATCAATTTTTGTCTTTTTTTTTTTTTTTTTTTTTTTTTTTTTTTTTTTTTTTTTTATTTTTTTTTTTTTTTTTTTTTGAAGGGCCTCAAAAATATTAGTTGCCCAGGCCTTCGTATTTTCTCCGAAATCCCTGATTGTAATATAATCGGAGCCGGATTCGCATTTTTGGGAGCCCTATGACGAGCAAGGCTTTGGGGCCCCTAAAAATTCAAATCAGCTACATCTAATTTTAAAGGCTCCTTATAACTTATAAGGGACCTTTAAAATTTTATTTTCTATCTAGCACTTTAATAAAAACCGATTTTTTTCTATTAAAAGTTTATAAAAGTTGAAAACTGATTGATAGTTTTGGTGCCCCTAGAATCGCAGGGCCCTAGGACTCGGCCTATAGGTAAATCCGGCCCTGAATATAATCAGGTACTTGTGTAAATGAATCTTACAAAAGAAATTTGTTTTAAATACAATATTGTTTTATCCTTCAAGGAAACAAATAATTAACAATACTGTATATAATTTGTTAAATATCAAACATGGCTTGAAAACTTTTCAAATAATAATGAGAAGAACAAAAATTTAAAGTCTTCATATCTTAAATCAATTTATTATTATCCTATTAAAATAATTAAATGTAAAATATTTTTATTCAATATTGTTTGTATTCTTACTGTCATTTTTATGATAGCAAGTGAATTTTTTTATTCATTCTCTATACAGAGCTTTAAACATATAAAATATAACTATATTATCTTAGATGCAATGTGAACTTTTTAGGAGAATGAAAATTTGAGTTTCTTTGTTTTATATATAGGTTAGCACAAAAATTTTCCATGTTTACTCCTAGTAAAGATCATAATTCAAATCTGCACAATGTGCAGTCTGATAAATTAATGTTGCATTTTACTTTTTAAATGTAGATGTTCACATACAGTGATGTACCTTTTTCCCTTCTAAAATAGCATAAAACAGATAAATATATGAACTGAATTGTACTTTATTAGGTGTATTAAAAATATTTTTTATTAAAAAGAAATAAAGGGCAAGCTTTTAGGTTTAAATTCTGAAAAATGTAGGACTAATTAAGATTAGGAAAGAAGAATCCTGTTAAAATAGTAGCGTTCCACACACACACATTAGTTGATACAGATAGGACACACTCATAAGACTATTGTATACAAGAAACGAACGAAGCGCCTCTATGGAGAGTACTTGAACTCAACTCAGGTCCACACACACACACATTAGTTGATACAGATAGGACACACTCATCAGACTATTGTATACAAGAAACGAACGAAGCGCCTCTATGGAGAGTACTTGAACTCAACTATTAATAAAAATGATGTTTTAATTTATTGAAAGTTTTTATAAAAGTTTTTTTGTAATAAAACTGCTATAAGTCGTAGAAACAATAATAACTGACCTTCCACTATCTACAACAAAAGTGAAATGAGTAACTCCTGCTAATGCCACGTACTGCCAATAGTGGTAGCAGCTTCGAATAAGCGAAGTGTCCCATCTATATCAACTAATCTGTGCGTTCCACGCTTCCAGCAGACGATAATTTGATTCCTTGTTTGATTTAAAATGGCGTCTATATCGGATTCGTTAGAGGAAAACAGTTTTATGTCCACATGAAGCGAATTGTGCATAATGTTTATGGCAGATTGGCAAATCTCTTTCCGAAAATGAGAGTGAATGATTTAGTGGAATTAACTTCCGAATTCAGATGTGTAACCAGGACTACAATTTATAGGATTCATAAAGAAGTAAAGAATAGGAGTTTTTGACGACAGATAAGAAACGGAAAAAAACTACGAGGTATCAACGATCGTCTAACAAGGTATGATGATTTTATAGTCAGTAATCCGTAAAAATTTTTTCATTTTGCACAAAAAATAGAAAAACTTTTGTACAGCAATGATCGCGGAAGGATGTCTGTTTCTACTTTTTGAGTGCTCAGTCCGGTAATTACATCTCGGCGTGACGTCTGTCTCAACTTAAGGTGAAACAGACTATAATTTTAAAAATCGAATTGAAGGGTGTTCTTGAATGTGATGTTTGTTCCGCAATAACAGAAAGAAAAAGATAAATTGCCAAAGTTAATACAGGTATCATTCCTATAACGGTAGATAAGTTCCTGAAAATCACCGTGTTGTGTGAAACCGTTTTTATACGAGACCTAGAGCCAATACAAAAAGGAGAGTTACGTTCCAAAAACAATTCAAAACAAATAACTTCCTTTAGTTTCACATAACAAACTTAACGTTTATTAAGAATATTAATAATACGAAACATAAAGAAGGAAAAAATATAAGCCCCTAAAAAACAATATACGTAAAACAAAAAAAAAGAAAAAAGTATAGGGGAGAGTGGACCAGAATAAGTCATGGTCCATACATGAAACAAAAGGCATATTTCCTGCATCCGATGCTTTTTTAAATGTACAACGCCGCCTAAATATAATTATCGCCATTATCTATATGTCTATTTTCAGCACCCTCTGAGAATTTTTAATAAAGAACTTTTTTGTTTTCAGATGAGTTTTGTAAAATTTTTTAGTTGATTTTCTTTTTCTGTTCTAGATGATGAAAGTGTTGTCAAAAAACAATGTTTTTGCTAGAAAGTGTAAGTGGGTGATCGGTTAACGAGCAATTCGGATAACGAACATTATCTTGGAACGGATTATGTTCGTTACTCATTGTACTTGTTTTTATCAAAACTCGTGGTTGACCAGTATCATATTTTCGTTTACTTTCATTGCAATACCATAGCCTAAGTCTATTTACAAGATAGATACTGAACTTCTAAAGTAGTTACTGTTATCAAGATAAATTGTAGCCTATTTTTTCGTGTAGAATTATTTGAATGGGGCTAAGAAATAGACACAATTTAGGAATTACAAGAAGACAGTACTGAAAATTGCTATAAGAGTTATTAAGGAATTAGGTGTGCCGATAAGGTAAGCTGCTAGAGATAAACAGAATTCCTCACCCTATGTTGATAAATAAATTGAAGACCAGGCCCTAGAGCAGGGATTCCCAACCTTTTTCTTGCATTGACCCCTTTTAAAGAATGGAGTTACGTTCCAAAAACAATTCAAAACAAATAACTTCCTTTAGTTTCACATAACAAACTTAACGTTTATTAAGAATATTAATAATACGAAACATAAAGAAGGAAAAAATATAAGCCCCTAAAAACGGATGACACTTAAATTGTAAAACTTAGCATATCCATGTGTTTCAAATAAGTCTTGTGCTTGAACATCTTCCTTCAATGCAATCAACTCTTCTTGTATCATAATATCACAGTGCAGCAGTTCTATGATTCATGTGGCACATTCAAATTTTCAATATCTTGGAAGCGAACATTAAAATCTTTTAAATTTTACAAGTGGCTCATATATAACAATATATCGTCTGAGGAAATGCAATCCTTTTCAATAACGGACAATTGCAAATTAAAAATTAATATATTTTAAAAAATATTATTGGTTTTTAAAATATATTAAGTAATTTTAGTGCATTTTTTCCCTTATATTTATTTCATATGATTTCTTCCTTACCACATGATATAGCTTTATATCAATAAACAATTAATTATCAATTTTATTAATAAATTTTTTTGTAATCAATGGGATCTTGATCTTGATTATGCCAATCAATCGCCGGTGCATATGCGGCTATCGACCCCCAATAGACCTCTTGATCATCATTGACCCCCTATAAAATTTCATCGACCCCTTTGGGAACCCCTGCCCTAGAGGAAACAAGGAAAAGAAAGAATCGGAGAACAATTGAAAGTTATGAAGACAATGTTAGTGAATCAGAGATTGTTTCTTATCATGATGAAACGGATACTGATGAAACTTTATGCTTATCCCATTTGAAACACCCCGAAGAAATGAGTATTGAAGCAGAAAAGTCAAAACAGTAACAGACTACAAGCAATAATACCAATAAGCTAGATATTTGCATCTTTTAATTTTTTCATCCATATGATAACTTTTGTTCAAGCCTTTTCTGCTGTAGGCCTTTTTATGAAATACCACATACAATCATTCCCTTTTATATTTTTTCATTCAACACTTTAAATAAAATAGAAAATGTTCACTATTGGTTTCGGAATGGTCATCTGTTGGTACTTGGCGCTCAACTACTGGTTCCTTTTGGTTTTTTCAATTATTCATTTTTAACTGGATAATCAGAATTAGCTTAAATATATATCTGCTGGACAAGGAATATTTCAAAGTGTATATAATCATAATTTTTAATTCGTACATTTTCTTATAAAATCCATCAATAAAAAATCCGCAAAATCATATGCATATTATAATTAAGACATGACTGCTTGTTATTTAAAGTAATAAAAATAAATTAGTTAAAACTTGTTTCTTCTTATTATATTGATTTAAATATATATTAAGAATTCCTTCTGAAAACACCAGTTTCATGAAAATGAAAATTTAAGCATTCGTAATTGCATTACATGGAGCAAAGGATACATAGAGCGTGTTAAGTGCTGTGACGAATAGAAAAATAAGAATCTATTAAAATTGATTCAGATAATATCATGGTTTATTCAGCACAAAAAATTATACTAAATTTTCTACATATCCCAATGATTTATTTCCTAGACTTACGCTTCAAAACAGAATTCAAAAAATTCAATTTAGAGGTTTTAAATAAAAAGTATAGCATTCTAATTTTAACTAGCTTCTATAACAATAGTTTTCAATTAGTAGTATAATTATGCAATTTCCTGATATGATTCATTTTGAAGCATTACCAAATCAAAAGAGTTTAGAATATTTTATTGACGAAAAGAAAAATATAACATTGTCAAGAATAATATGCAATTTTAATCAAAAAAATGTCTCCTGAATTGTGGAAAAAAAACAATTTAATTCTTCATTGTTAATACAAAATAAGCAGTTCTGGAACGAATCAATCGCTTATTGTGTAAATGAGTCCTCTGGTTTGATTAATTAAAGATAATGAGATTAAAATATTTGCCATTAAAATAAACTTCAATAAATACCTGTATATTGAATGTTATAAAAAGCTATAAAATAATTGCAACGTTATTGCAGGGAACCTCTTAAGTTTGAATGCTTATCATTTTTAAAAGAGTAACGCAAAACGATTAATTAATATATCATTAAGGTTAATTTTAATGAAGTGACTCTTCTCGCAAAATATAGAGTGGATCGGGGGAAGATGGTAATCGGGGGAAGAAGCTTATTTTTCTCTAATTCTTTAATATTTAAACAGGTGGCGATAAAAGGTGGTTTATTATAACCTCCTATAAGCCCGCCAAAAATATAGATGATGGATATTATCGATTATCGATTATCAATTACTCGCATTAGAAATCGAAAAGTTTCTAGCGAGTGTTAAAATTTTCATCAAAAATTATACAGTCACTTTTTGATATTATTAATCGTAATAATATCATCAAAGTAAAAATTAATATATGTAGTGTGTAGTAGATACTTTAAAGAATGCTTTGCTTTAGATATCGTTCTAATTTAGCCATTTTAAGTCACGTGATTAAAGGTTGAATGTCACTCTGATCAACGGGAAAGATGGCAATATTTGCTTCGGGGTTAGATGCCGAATTTAAATTTTTT
>AYEL01079514.1:0-14911 GCA_000484575.1 Olivierus martensii
ACCACCGTGGATGTATACAATATCTAAATAGCTGATTTTATTTAATTCTTGTAATTTTATAGAATTTAATAATTTATTCTATTAAAATATACATAGTATAGTGAACAAGAAGTTTGTTGGATGATTAAAGAATTCATTTTGGCTATTTATTAAAGCGAATATCATGAAAAACGCAGTGGCATCTTACCCGGAATATTCGGGTAAGATGACTAATTATAACTTTTTTTTTAAATTATAAAAAATTACCCGATTGCTATATCAAAGATTTTGATGGAGTCATATATGCATAACACTTGTAAGTTTAAGTACAAAAAATATGAAAGGAAAATATTCAAATTTAATATGAGTTTTAGGGTCAAAAAGAAAAAGTATGGCGACTTCCCCCGATCCACTATAATAGAAACCTTATCTTTACGATAAACAAGTCTATCGAATTTCATGAAACTGAGTGGCAGAGTTATTCAGGCCCTGCCAAAAACCGCTCAATCGAAAGATCAATTATGACTAATGATGCACAACAGATTTTGTATCAACGCCAAACTAATCTTTTAAAATTGCATTATTTATTGTTTCTTTATTCTTTATTCTTTAGCTAAAATTACTCATTTTAGTTTTAAACATTATAATTATATTATGCTTTAATTTAGCAATTCGAAACATTTAAGAAAAAAAAAAAAAACATTTAAATTAAGAACCTAAACAAGACTTTGATTAAAAGTTTATACTTATCTTCATAAACTTAATCTTATAATTATCAGTTAACCGTCAATGGTTAACATGAAGTCGGGAATACTTTTATGTTTTCTATTTTAACAATATTTTTCTAATGTAATTAATTTTCAATAACAAATTTCAAGATTTATTTTTGTAAATATTATTTTTGTTTTCTCCTAGATAGTGATAAATATAAAAATTTCAGATGGAAAACTATAAAAGATGTCAGCAAACTGAAGATTTTGTTTTTATTTTATATGTTAAATTACAGAATAAAGTATTTGATTAAAACTTTTCATCTTATTAAATATTTATTTATACACCAAAACATATATATATTTTTAAGAATCATTTCTATATAAGTAAAAGTTATTGAACTTACCTCGAACTATTAATCTAATCATTCCACCTGTGTTATTATTATAATCGATACTGTAAAATCCTGCATCTCCAATTTTCAACGAATTAAAAGATAGTTTGCTTTTCTCTTTTGCACTACCAAAAAAATGATTCAGATACTGAGAAAACTTTTCTCCGTTTTTATTCCAGTATGAATGATAATAATAATTCAAAACTGAATTCATCTGTATTGATATCTTATCTTTAATACTTGCTGTAATTGTTAATCTCTTTGGAGTGAAATACGCTATAAATTTTTAAAGTGAACATTAATAAATATGAATAAAATTTGTGAATAAATAATATAAGCTTTTAATAAATGAAAATACCCACAATTCTTCGATATTACGTGTGAAAGTACTCCCGATAACATGCTTTTATCCGGACGACACCAAAACCCATTTACGTCATACCAAGATTTTTTATAAATTCCTAAAAATATAAATATTTTATGATAAATAAAATTAGCTTATTTTTAAAGAATTTAAATTTGAAATATTTTCAACATAGCTTTAAAAAACTAAACTGAACGATCGATTAGTTCTTTTTCCTCCAGACATTAGACATTAGAAGATATTAGACGTTTTCAGTTTTTGTCATCCAGTCATTAGAAGATTACTCTCCAATGAAAACTTCTTGTCTTGAAGATTGAAATAGAAAAAGATGCTTGAGGTTCTTTCAAAAGTGTGGTTACTAAGTTACTTAGGAAAAATAATATCCTGAATATACTCTCTTAGATGAAACACGCTGAGAAATTCAATTTTGCTTTAGGATTCTCAATAAGTATTAAAATTCATTTCTTGAATGCACATTTGGCCTTTTTTCACAGAAAATCTTGTAAATGAAGAACCAGGAGAATATTTTTATCAAGACACTAAAGAAATGGAAAAGAGATACAAGACTGGTGGAACGATAATATGATGGAGGGATTATATTATTTGATGTTGCATAGTGAAAATTCCGAAGTAGCGCTCAAAACAAGAAAAGAAACAACTATCAAGACACTAAAGAAATGGAAAAGAGATACACGACTGGTGGAACGATAATATGATGGAGGGATTATTATTTGATGTTGCATAGTGAAAATTCCGAAGTAGCGCTCAAAACAAGAAAAGAAACAAACGCAACTTCACTGCAAAGGAAAAAGGGAATGCTATGACTTTTGACTAAAGTTAAAATGTAAATATACCAAGTTTTGTAGCTTTTGTAAATAAATATATTAAGAATAGGGCTCAAAATAGTTTTCATTTGGTGATTTTTTAATACTCTTTTAGTAAGAGATATCACCAGTTTCCATTTAGATACAGTACTAAATGGCGGAGCGAAACAAGCCATTCCATAGGCCAGCTTCCTATCTCTATGGGGGTAGAAAGTTGGCCTGTGGGCCCCTTAGGGGAAGCTGGCTTGTTGAGCCAGCTTCCTACTCCTACGGTGATTAGCTGGCTCTTTTGGAGCCAGCTAATCCCCGTAGTGAGCCGGACCGAACTTTATGATAAATATTTCATAGGAATCGAACCCGGGTCCTTCAGAATGGAAAGCCGAATCGTTTTCACGAGATCCAATCCGGCCTATTTTTTCATTATTAATTTCATTCAGTCACATATTACAAAATAAAAACGACAAAGCAAGTTATGAAAAAACTGTACGTGATAGAAGAAATCTGAGAACATTTTTGCATTTATAACCCCAAATTTCTATAAAATCAGCATACATTTTTTAAACGTTTTTATAAATTTCAAATTTACAGATCTATGCAATTTTTCTAGATTAATTTCTTAAAAATTAAAGTTTTTAGTTAATTTATTCCTGTTTAAAAATTTAAAATTTTTAATACTTTTATATTAATCGTAATATTCATTTCATGAAAGATAAAGTAGCTATCCTAAACGATTCCTAGCGAGATATTTTTGATTTAAATTGTAATTTTAAATTATTATATATAAAAATTATTAAAATTATAGTTTAATACAAAAATATTCCACTAGTGTCAATCAGTTCTACTTGTTAATCTTTGGTTACGAATTCTCATATTTTCTTACACAGTATCATATATATATATAATTATTTAGATAAGAGCAATGAACTTATTTAAGAAATTATCAACATTAAATTTATTTAAATATTTAAATTATACGAAAATATAAATTTAATGATTTTTATAGCATAATGACACGAAAAGAAAAATTAATTTATATATAAATTTTCATTACTTCTTAATTATCATTGTTGATGAAAACAGGAATAAATCCAACATTTATTATAAGTTTTTTTATGTGATTGGTACCCGAATTTTGAATCTTTTATAGGCATATATATTTTGCATGTAATTTCCTGTTAATCTATTATGGATTTCTCCATCTACTGAAAAAGTTTGAAAACTTTCCTTAATAACTTAATAATAATTCAGTACAATAATTTCATTCAAAAAATCTAAATTGTAATTTTTCATTATTGTAATCCCATACTTTTCCTTTTTATAACGATTTTATTGAAATTACTAATAGTTTCTGATAAATTTTTTTCATAATATTCAATATTATGATGAATATTACATGATTATTAATAATTACTGTATTTCTAATATTTCCTAACATAAATGCTCATACTTACTTTTATTTAACTTTGAATTCATCACTTTTATGAACAAAAATAATTATTTTCAATATACAATATTTACGTTTTATAATTACCTTTGTTATTTGGAACAACTTCAATTTCCTTGCCTCCATAAAATTGGCTGAAGTAAATTTTGCGATTAGCTGCATTTGAGGCCACACGACATTCTAACGTATGCTGGGTGCCTGTTTCAAATATATAGTTGTGATGAAGAGTAATAATGTCCAATATCTCTTCTGAAAAATAAACACGAAAAATTTATCGTAAATGACTGTACAATAAATATCGATAAACTTATTCTATGCTAATATAAAATTTTAAGGATTTCTTAAATAAATAACTATATAGTAATATAGTTATTTATTTAAGAAATTATTTATATTTCTTAAATAAATAACTAAATTACTATATACTAACTACTTTAAGAAACTACTTTAATAACTACTTTAAGAAGTTATTTATGTTTATAAATTAATGGAAGTAATCCATTAATTTAAAAATATGAATTAATTTATTATTTTTTAGATTTGTTTTGAGAGGAGTCACCGTCTCTCTGTATGGTGCTTCTATTAATAAATGAATAAATAATGATAAAGTATATATATTATTGTTTTTTCATTGAATACTTACATATAACAGATAGAAAAATCTTATTTTTGAAATAATATTTTACTAATTCGCAATGCTGTCTACTCAGATTAATAATATTACAATTTTGTTTTATAAATTATTTCTTTAAATACGTATTATATAACTGTTCTTCATTGGATAATGAATGTTGTTAAACTTATCTCTATCGATGTATAAAAGCTTTTATAGAGGAAATCAATTTTAATATGTAGAAAGGTTATTAAAAATCTTTCTAAAATATAAAAAATAGAAGATCAATAATTGTTAACTTTTGTTGCTGATCAGTGAGAAAGGTTTATATTCTTCGTCATGATAAGGCTATAGCCAAATATTCAAATCGACGCTTATAAGAAAAATAATTATACAATAAATGTGTTTAGTTCCATGGAAGTATTATTAACAATTCTAGCAATATGTTTGTAAGCACGTTTTGAGAATTATTATTAGAATTTCTTACAAAATTTAATTATCTCTGCTTAAACAGGATGTTCCAAAAATTACTATCTTTCTCGAAAACTAATGGGAATACAGGAAAACGGGGTTAAGACAACAAAATAGCTTTATTTCAAAGTAAATGCTACACAAAAGTAGGGATATTCAGTGAGCAGTCTCCACATGGTTACCGTTAGTATCTCCTATAGAGCTCAAAGGATGCAGCGTTCATTGAAATTTCATCTCTAATGAATAGCCTTGTCTGTTGGACCTGCCTTATGACTACACAAAAGTAGGGATATTCAGTGAGCAGTCTCCACATGGCTACTGTTAGTATTTCTATAGAGCTCAAAGGATACAGCGTTCATTGAAATTTCATCTCTAATGAATAGCCTTGTCTGTTGGACCTGCCTTATGAAACTTCCTCTCTAATTTCCGTGAATTTCATGCCTTTGATCTTGCATATTATCACAATAATATGCAAGTAAATCTTGCATATTATTACTTGTTCTTCCGTGGTAACGCTGCATCGGTTTGAGCTCTGTAGAGATACCTACGGTTGCCATGTGGAAATTGCTCACTGAACATCCCTACTTTTGTGTGACATTTACTTTGAATTAAAGCTATTTGTTGTCTTAACCCGTTTTCCTATATTTCCATTAGTTTTCGAGATAGAAAATGACTTTTTGGTGCACCTTGTATATTGGTTCAAATATGTATGCTTTTTGTGAAAAAATCAGCCAATAATTATATTAAATTTTAATATTTATTATTCATTTGAATTATAATATTTGAGAATATCAATAACATTGTAAAATTGCATATACAAAGATTAAAAATGCTGATCATTATTTACCTGTAATTCTTGGACTTTTAAAAAAGTAGGCTCCATTTGAAGAATTTACAAGTTTTCCATAACTGGAATTGTATTTTATTCGATTAAAAAACTACACTAAATTAAAAATTTAAATAAGAAATCATATAATTCTCTATTTTTAATTTATTGCAATTTTTTCTTAGAAATAATAATATCTATACAGTAATTAGTAATAAGATTTGCTTCATTATCCGAAGTAATTAAACATATTCTATAAATTATCTTAGAAATTTTCAAATACATATATTTATTTTATCGAAAAGTAACTTTTTTCTTTTTTTATGTTAAAAATAATTGTCATATCTATTATTATTATAGATATATAGTAAATATTTTAGTTTGATGTCGTATGTCCGTTTATACCTTTAGAACCAAAAATCCCACAACTTTCAAATTTACATAGGATTTAATGTCATCAGTGATAATTTGATTAATATTTAGTCTTTGTCCAATCTTAATTGGAGTAATCGGATTAATCATCTAAAAAATTAACATTGTTTATTTATTCATTAGAAAAGCTAGGTATCAAATCATGAAACATAATAGTTTGTCATTATAAATGTTATACTATGAAGAAGTTACGTACAAGTTTTTAAATAACTTATATGCTTATTTAAGAAAAACTATAAGATGTATAAACAATAAAATAATTGCGTTTAAACTTTATTAATCAATTTTCGAAATTAAAATCTTCATTTCTATTATTCTATTATATTAATAAAATCATCAATCTATTTTACTGTTTTCAAAATAAGTAATTTCTTTAAGGAATTAATTAGGACTTACTCTAATGTCTGAATATTCTGCCGTTTAGATCCAACATATTCTTTTGTGTCATACAAGTATTCGAAAGTAACAGTACGAGCAGAAGTATTCCATGTAGAAATTCGCAGATCGTGAACTGCCGCTCTGCAAATTGGAGAATCCTTAAAATAGAATAATTTTATTAATTTTGATTAAATTAAAATTATTAAACTATGTAACTGATTTACATAAATATTACTACGTACGTATGTATATATTTCAGTTCCCCAAATTGTCTTCGCTTTAGAAGAAGAAAAATCTTCTTCTGAACAAGTATCTTCGCAAATGGCACTGAAACAAGCATATAAAAATATTCAAATATTATAATATTTTACATTTCAACTGAATGAATATTGAATTAATTCACTTTTTATTTATCACTTGTATGTGTATTAATTATTCATAATATTCAAAAAGCAATTTTCAGATTTAACTGTTTTTTTCTTATAAAGTATATCTTTTCGGAAAAAATTCCGAATGCTTGCTAGAAATATGTTGTCCTTTATTTAAATAATTTTATTTTGAAACGATATTATCACTTTCAAAACTAAATGCGAGAAATAATGATAATTATATATTTAAAAACGACTGCTAAGAAAATGGCAGAATAAAAAAAATCGTATATGATTGCAAACATATTGTATTTCATGGATAAAATTAATCTATAAAATTATTTATATCTACACAAAAATTCTGTAAGTGCTACTACTAATTTTATTGTGTTAATTAATTAAGTGATTAACAAATACTGACTAAATTATCATTTATTCACTAATCTCTATGATTTCTCTTTTCAAATCATTGTAGTAAATATAAACAATTTTTTTTCTTTCTGGTTTTGTTCTGTCAGTTTTATTTTCTTTTAGGTTTAAATTCTTCAAAGTTCTGTATGATAAATATTATTCAATATAAAGATATAATAAGTAAAACACAATTGCAGATTAAATCACAGTTATATTTCAGCAATGACAACAAAACATAAACATAAAAGACTGTAAGTGGCGTCAGATAGTCTTTCATGTTTGTTTTGTATTATGTTGTCTTCGGTAAAATTCAGCTGGGATATTTATAGATTTTTTAATTAACATGTTTAATATAAAAGCAAATTTTTATATCGCTTTTCACATATTTTCCTGGATGTAATAAATAGTCGATTATAAATTTACATTATTTGAAAATGTTAGAGATGTATTCACATGTTTATTTGAAGTGTGATAAATGAAGTATGATGATTGAATGAAAGCGTGAGGAGAGAAAAAAGAACTAGCCAGGAGAATGAAAAGTTAACTAGTGGTAAAAAGAAATCATTCTTTATTCAGGGATTATCACGACGATTTACCTATGATATATGTCACTAATTACTTATCGATAGGGCGAATAAATCGCAAATATTTCTAACGCATAGAGGAAAATCGATCATACAGACATCTAATCAATAATAAACTGATTATATTAATCATAGATAAAAGTTCTAAAAATAAAAAATTATTTTTATATCTAGAATTTTAAATAACTTAGTTAAATATTAAAACACATCTGGAAACATTTCATCTAAACATATATCAGATAAATGTGAAAAATAGGGATTTTTTCAAAAAAAAAAATCTTAGATTTTGTTCATGTTTTTGATAATTTGAAGTTAACCATCAAATTCCACTCGAAATGAATCACGATGATTATACTTTTATAAGTAGGCCTAATGAATTTACCGAGCAGTAAAAAGGATATAAAATATATTACAAAAAGTTAAATGTAAAGCATATATAAGAGTAAAGAATTCTTTATCTATTTTCAGGTCTTGAAATTTAGCTATTCTCCCTATATGCAAATTTCATTAAAATCTGCTAATATATATTCAAGTTATGAAGAAATTTAATTGCTAATCAAACAAAACAGAACTAAAAATAATAATTACATACACAACACTATATTTTTATTTTGGAAAAAAGGTGAAAAACGAACTAAACAACGAGAAATTGTAAACAGTCATCAATATGGATAAATAAACATCCAAATTTTCATTGCGCTTCCACTATGGATCAGGATGGAAATGCAACACACTTCCATACCGTGAGAATAGGATAGGCCAATATGAATCTTATCATTACACTTACGCTGCCGATGGTATAACGAGCCGCGGACTGTGTGCCGATGGCATGTAAAGATGCTATGGAGCTGCAACGATTTTTATCTATTTTTTTGGCTTCGTGTTTTAATCTATATTTTTATTTAAAAGCTTTTCATTTTCTACAATATTCACAGCTTATATTTCTAGTCTTCGAATATTTTTGTTATTTTGTTAATTTCCTATATTTTTTATTCATGTGCGTTATTGAATTATATATATCAGAGGGGTCTGCATAAAAGAATTGTTTTCTTATATAATATTTTGATTTTTTTAATATAACAATGTCTCCAGGAAATAAATATATGATCAATATATCTGAAATAATATTGTTCCAGATTCGTCACAGGATCTTCTTGAAATGATACAAAACTAGCTCAATTAAGACGTTAGCTATTGGGAATCTTTCTTCTTCTTTGTGTATAATAGGGCTTACCTTCTTCTAAATAGAAAATAAAAATAATGACAAATAGTGTAGTACGACATATTGTAGTAATTGACAAATAGTGCAGTACGTAGTGTAATTGACAAATATTTTGTAACGAAATGTTTTGCGGATAAATTCTCCATAATAAGTTAATGTAAGAAGTAACAAATTATTTTCTATTTTGATCAAAGAATAGAGAGATATAATCTCAGTCAGGAATAACTCTGGAAGCGGTTCAGACAAGTTATTCGCAGGGGGGATGAACTAGGGATGAAATATAGAATTTATTTCTAGAAATTTTTGAAATTGGGAAGAAAAGAAAGAATGCAGTTATTATTAATAAAAGAACTGCTATTGACCTGCATCCATATGATTTCGGATTTGAATAAGAATTTATATCTTTTATAGGCTTTTATAGTTTTTATATCCAAATTTTTTATTTATTGACTTTGTTTAAAATTTGGTTGATATAGTATTTAATGTTGATATTGTTTTATTTTTCATTAAAAGTAATATCTTGTATTTGATTATAACAGGTCTAGTATGGGTTTATTTCTCTTCTTCGATTGTTTCATACATCTATATTATAGAGAAGCTGACAATAATTAATTGAAATCGAAAATGTTTATTCTAAACAAATAGATTTATTAGTAAATAATTTATTTGTTACTAATAAATGCATTGTGTTTTCTCTTAAGTGATAATTATAATAACTTGACGTTAACATCACACTTATAATTGAATTTTATTATTTGAAAATTTATTACAATAAAAATTGAATATAATCACAAATATATTGTACATTGACTATTTGTTGTTATTATACATTGGCTATTTGTTTGCATTGTTGCAATATACTACTACAATGAACATCGTAGTAGTATATTGCAACAATTCGCAGAGACATTTCCGGATAATTATTTTTTTATATCTAACTTTGATACTCTTTTAATAATACATTATACCATCTGATTTTTTTATGTTTAAATATTGTTTAAATAACTTTTTCCAGTAAACAAAATAGGTAAAATTTACACCGTACACATTGCACAGTACACCGTATACATTGCATGTTTACTGGCAGGCAATAATTAATTTTATTCAATGTTCTTTATCTGATACTGAACTTGTCTAGTTCATATTTGATTAAATATTAAACTATAACATTATATTATTATTATATGTTATTTAATTCAAACTGTTTCGATTAATTTTTCAATCAAACTCAAATATTCGATATTACAAAGTATCCATGTGAAATACCACTGCGAATTTTTTTCGAATTTTATTTGAACTCCAGATCATGTAACAACTGTATGATCGATTCTTTTAACAAGTCAAAATTGACATAGAAAGGAAAAAATATGAAAAAAAAAATTAAAAAATATTACTAATAACTATTATAATGATTCGATCAATATATAGTTATACTAGGTATCAATCATCAAAAATCAGGAATTATGAATTTGCATATTTTTCAATATTACAACTACCTTATGCCCAATTCATGTTTTATATAAAATTAATTTCGGTTTTAAAAGGAAACTATATTTTATTTATTGTTAATATTTGTCAAAATTTTGCTATTTATATAGACCATAAAATTCTTTATATAATATTATTAGCGAATATTTAATGTTAATTTAGATTAAATTAATATGGGCTGTGGTTCGATATTCGTCGGTTCTCTCACAGTTCGCATTATTACTCGGTTTCCTCACTTTTGTGGTTCTTTATTCCAACTGACGTCAAGATTGGATAACAATGAGTTCGCACGATCTAAACCAGGGATTCCCAAAGTTTTGCCTATGTGGGCCAAATTGTAAATTCCAAAATATTTGGTGGGCCAAAAAAAGAGTTATGGGAAAATACGTTCAAATCGATAAAAGTTAAACATAAGGGAAAGATTTATATTTTAATTTTATGACATAATCGTTCTTTATTTATGACAGTAATTACTTTTTATTACAAACTGTTTAAAATAATACATTTCGAAAATAATTAAACAAAAATAAATAAATAATTTCAAATAAAGAAAATAATAATAAATTCATCAATCTGAATTATGTGACTTGTGCAATTGTTGTTTTCTTTTAATAATATCATTGAGCATTAATTCTAAGTCGGTTGAATGTATTCTTAATACCGCTTGTAAAATATTCATCAGTTTTTGATCTCAATTTGGACTTATTAATACTCATGATTGAGAAATTTTTTTTCGCTTATATAAGCGTTTCCAAATAATGAAAACATATTTGGAAGCACTTATATATGTATTTTTTTAAATAATAAATACATCATTGAGCCTTGGTTCTAAGTCGGTTGAATGTATTCTTATCACCACTTGTAAAAGTTCATCAGTTAATTTTGATCTCAATTTGGACTTATTAATACTCACACAAAAATAAATAAATAATTTCAAATAAAGAAAATAATAATAAATTCATCAATCTGAATTATGTGACTTGTGCAGTTGTTGTTTTCTTTTAATAATATCATTGAGCATTAATTCTAAGTCGGTTGAATGTATTCTTAATACCGCTTGTAAAATATTCATCAGTTTTTGATCTCAATTTGGACTTATTAATACTCATGATTGAGAAATTTTTTTTGTATTTTTTTAATCGAACAATTTTTAATTATAATATGTTAAAATTTATTTATATTTTGTAAAAATGAAAACTATATGAATTCAAGATTGCGGATGATCTGACATCGCGGGCCGCATTTGGACTGTGAGCAGCACTTTGGGAACCCTGGGGTCTGGAAAATTCGCCCCCTTCATTTCGCCTCCGACAATTCGCCCTGAGAACATTTCGCTCCCTGCACATTTTGTCCCCCTGTAGATAATGAATAGGCTACAAAATTGCAAATAATACACCAAGCTTTTAATGATGTAAAAATATAAATTATTTCTAGCTTTAGCATTTAATAAATGATATTTAATGCGTGATATGTTTGCATATATCCAGTACCGGCTCTAGAGTTTTTAGCGACCGAACGAAAATTTTTGTTGCACCCCTCTGTAATTTGAGCGCGGATGATCTGACATCGCGGGCCACATTTCTAGGGTTCGTGGGCCGCACCTTGGGAATCCCTGATCTAAACTATCTCACTAGTAGGGTTGCTTCTAACCGCATGGGCAGTGGGGCGAAATTCAATCTTCTTCAAAGTCGTCCAATTTATACAAATGTGCAGCATGCTTCAATACATCAATATAATCATCATTTCTTGTATCATTTACTTCGCTAAGAATCAAACTTGTTGATAATTCTGCTAAAACATTTATGAATGCCCCATCTTAAATCATGTGACCTGGCTCACTGAACTAGTTCTTTATTCAAACAAAACTATGACGTCAACCAAGAAAACCGTGAAGGTTTAGTTAGTGTAATTTGTGGAATATCGAACCACATCCATAGTGATATTTCATATTAAAGAAGAAATACATTTTAATATTGATATATAATTCTTAGAATTATCACAATTATTCCCATAACAATTACTTCTATCCTGAAGCGATCATACAAGTAGGTTTTAATGTTAAGTATATATATATATATATATACAGGCGCTCCTCTGGTTATGAACATAATTTGTATGTAAGTTTTGTTCGTAAATTGGGTTGTTCATAACTGAGATACTGCTTTTTTGTATGTAAGTTTTGTTCGTAAATTGGGTTGTTCATAACTGAGATACTGCTTTTAGTTTGATTCAAAAATATTTAAATAACTTTATACACTGTATATAGTAATATACTTCACAATTAGACCAATTAAAAATTCCTAATTTCACAGATTTGAATAAAAATTCCAAAATAAAGGGTGGAAATTTGGATATAATCTACGCCATCTTGAACCACTGCCGTAATATGTTAATTAATTGGGTAATTTTACATTATATTGGTTTCTATAGCATTCTGCTATCATATTGTTTAAAATTATAGAAGTTTTGAAATTTCGTGAAATTTTAAACTGAAATTTCATACTCGTAAGTACGAAAGTTTGTAATTAGAATGTTCATAATTAGAGGAGCGCCTATATATATGTATTGATACATAAAGGCACATAATTTTATAAAGACTTACAATATAATGTGGATAAATAAATATATAAAAATATATGCTAAAAATATACTATAGAAAATATATATTTTTATTTTCTGTTAATGTTTTTTATAAATGCTTACTTTTTTAAATTTTACTTAATTATTTATTTATTTATATATTATAAACAAGAAAAACTAGATTATTGCATCACTACAATCTTTAAAAATTTGGATATGGTCCATTGAGCAATCAAAGCATGTTTGGTCCATTTGAGCACCTGGACCATTTGCGCAAGCAGATTATTTAGAAATCATTATAGATTAATAGTAAAACATAAGCATTTTCATCAAACTTATGTTTTCAAACAAATGTTTAATAAATTATAAGATACGGTGGAACTATAAAATATAATGCAGTATTTTTAATACGATATTACTTTAATATTAATATAATTTCTGATATGAAGTAAATTTTAATTAAAATTTGCACGCTATAGAAACTGCAACATTAAATATATATATATATATATATACCAGTATATTCTCTTAAAAAATATGAAGTCATAGGGTATAATGCATGCATTATCAGTGATGATAAAAGGTTGGACAATTGAAAGGGCGGAAGAATACAAGTACTTAGAATAAGTAATCACAACACAAGGAGAATTACAGAAAAATTCCACATAAGATGCAATTCGGATGGTGTATATACGACTGATACAGTAATTACCTAAGGACAATAAGATACCAATATTCCTCAAAACTCTTCAACATGTATATTACTAATAATGACATATAGCTGTAAAGCATGGACCCTTACAAAAAAAATGGAACATAACCTTGTAACAAACCAAAGAAGTATGGAAAGATGCATGTTAAAATTCATCAGGAGAGATTGTAAAACCAACACCTGGATAAGAGAACAAACCAAAGTAGAAGACATACTGGTAGCAGTAACTGGCGTTGAGCAGGCTACGTAGTGAGGTACACCGATAACTGATGGACAAAGAGAATACAGAGTGGCAACTAAGGCAAGGAAAAATACATCCTGATAGAAAAATGATATAAGAAAAGTAATCCATACTATCGACACGATCGAGCTGCTCACGGTTCGATCTCTCCCGTTCTCAGTCCGGTCATTTTACAACGTATTCAATATTCGCTCACTAGTAAGTCTGAAATCGGTCTCCAGCTTATATGTAATCCTGGTGCGGTTAGAAAATGGTATTAAATTTTTCATCCGAAGAGTTAGCAATTATGGCTATCCTTCTTGATGAGATTGTTTACATAATGGGTCGTTACAAACAATTCAGAAATATTTGACTGGAACCGTGAGTGGCTGATACTGTGGATCGAGCCAAATTGGTTCCCAATGGATGTAGATTACACAAGATAGGGTATAAGTATATCTGAAAAAAGGAATATATAAAGGAGGCATATATAGGGTGATTGTAAACTGTTTCAACAAAAATAGGGGTGATAGTACATATCCAGATGAACAATCTTTTTTTTTATTTTGTTAACAGATGACGACATTTTCATTCTGGAAGAATACTAACTTGTAAGTGGCAGGGCGAAACAACCCCATTCACAAGCTGCCCACCCTACGGAGGAGTCAGCCGGATTGTGGAGGATGGGGATCGATGGGCCGGGCTCGGACCCGATGATAAATATTTTCAAGGGATGGGACCCGAGTCTTGTACCCAGGTCCTCCAGAATGGAAAGCCGAAGCGTTTCCACTCGGTCAAGCCGGTCGACTACGAACAATATTTGCAATAGAACCTAGAGCCTCATACCTGCTACAGACACAAAAACATAAAGTACTTTACGTTAAGCATTA
>AYEL01079515.1:0-34346 GCA_000484575.1 Olivierus martensii
TTCTTTTTCAGTAGGACTCAGCTCCCTGTCATACAGCAAAAATATGTAGGCAGTGGTTCACAGTAAGAGGTATTCAATTATTGATCTGCCAGAAAACAGCCCTGACTTGAATCTGATAGAAAATTTGTGGTACTGCTTGAAAAACCTTGTACGAATGAGGCATCCATCAAATGAAAGACAATTAATTGAGGCTATAATTGCTTCTGGCATCATGTAATAATGAAGGAAGAGTTTCAAACACTTGTCAGTCGTCGGCCGGATTGGCCGCGTGGAAACGCTTCGGCTTTCCACTCTGGATCTCGTATCCCACCCCTTAAAAATATTTATCATGGGGTCCGGGCCCGGCCCGTCGAAATTCCGGTTGACCCCTCCGCAGGGGTGGGCAGCCTGTAGAAGGGCTTGTTTGTACCCCTCCGCAGGGGTGGGCAGCCTGTGGAAGGGCTTGTTTCGCCCCAGGTCCGGGCCCGGCCCGTTGATCCCCGTCCTCCACAATCCGGCTGACCTCCTCCGCAGGGGTGGGCAGCCTGTGGAAGGGCTTGTTTCGCCCCGTTCCGCAGGAGTGGGCAGACTGTGAAAAAGCTGATTTCGCCCAGCCGCTCGCAGGGGTGGGCAGCCTGTGGAAGGGCTTGTTTCGTCCCGCCACTTGCCCGGCCCGTCGATCCCCGTCCTCCACAATCCGGCTGACCTCTCCGTGCCCGGCCCGTCGATTCCCGTCCTCCACAATCCGGCTGACCCCTCCGCGGTCCGGCCTGTCGATCCCCGTCCTCCACAATCCGGCTGACCCCTCCGCAGAAGGGCAGCCTGTGGAAGGGCTTGTTTCGCCCCGCCACTTAGTACTCTTACTAAGTGGAAAGTAGCGTCATCTGTTGACCAAAAAAATAGTTTGGAGTGTGGCGTCATCTGTTCATGATATCTATAAATTAAAAAAAAAAACACTTGTCAGTTCAATGAAAAGTCAATGTGATGCTGCTATAAAAAATAAAGGCTATCCTACTAAATATTGACACCGCAATGCTTTTAGAACTAACTAACTATTATTGCTGTATTCAAAGCATAACTTTTTTGTTGTGCTGATATTTGAATTCTGTTTGTTGTATTGAATTCTGCATTAAATTATCTTTCAACTGATATATAAATATTTGCATTTAATAAAACACAACATTTATTAGAGGCATGCAAACACAGATTAATAATACAGATGGGACACTCAGCTAAAAACAAGGAAATTTCAGTACCACAGCGCGTCCTCAGTTAGGTGATTTAGTGTATTTTTTCTTGAATGTAAAAGTTTTATAATTTTTCAAGACATTGACTAGTATTAATATTTCCAAAATCATTTAAATAATAATGGATAGTTTGTTATTTTAAAATATAGAATTTTATTGAATAATAATATTACGTAGTAATCTGTTTCCCACAAGCAGCTTTGGTTTCTAGTAGCCATCTTGTTTTTCTTAAGACGTTTGATCGTAGCTCGTGGATCGAAGTTAACTTTAGTTATTTATAAAAGGTATTGTAGTGTAGATTTGAATTTATGGGCCATATCCTCCTTCATATAAACAGGAACAAGAAGATTGGAATTTATATTATTATACAACGTATTTCCTGCTGAGAGAGAGAACTCATCCGCTTAAGCTTAGTAATCGTACTGTATATTAGTTATTTTGAAATGTTTTCATTACTGTTATTTAATATCACTAACATATTTTTTGATATTTGTACAAACTGAAGTTATATATCAGTTTTCAATAAAATTATATTAATATATTATACTGTACATTGTTTTCTGATGCTAGAAAATAGAATATAAATATATGAATACAGGTTTCATTAATGTTTAATAATTCGGAAAGAAATTAGTAGCAAATGTATTACACATAATTCGAATGTATAAAATCTAAAGTATGATTAAAAATCAACTTTTTATTTTTAAAAATACATTTAACTTCTTAATTTAAAATCGAAAATAAATCGAGAATGTAGTATTCACAATAACGATTATACAGAAAGTACAGCTATTTCTGTGATGTCATATCCTGACTTCTTTTATTGGCTTTGTTGATGACGACGTTTAACTGTTAATAGCGCCATCTAAGTTACGTTACGTTCTAAACAATGTGATTGGTTCTTTATATAACTACGTCATTTTGAAAAGTTACCATTGAAAGTATAGGAAGTGTCCCATCTGTATTAGTAATCTGTGCATGCAAAGTTGCAAAACACGAAATTTTCAAAAAGTGTCCACAATATTGGCCACCACTGTACTTAATCATTTCTCTAATTTGATGTCTAATCTTTTAAATACTTGGGATGCATTTATATAAACGTACGCAACGAATCTGAATTATGTAGGCAATGACTTAACCTATTCATTAAAATGACCAGTGTCGTTCGATTTAGAATAGTTGTGACTCTGAGACGGCCATGATTCAGCTCCAGAGCATTTCTGGTCATTCGTTCAATATTGCCGATGTTAATGTGTATGAATATTTTACTTATCCTCGTGATGCTGCCACATGACTCAAACAACCGATCTTTTTTCGACAAATCACAGTTTCGGTCACGACTCTGAGTCACGGCCAAACATTTAATTAATTATTTTTAGTGTGATATATGTTTTGTGCATATGTAAACATACACAAAACATATATCACATAAAAGGCAAATTCTATTTAATAAATTCTGGAACTTTCTAAAATATTCAAATTTTTAAATAAGTAATCACTATTATTATTTTTACAATTAATTGTAATAATATTTTATTTATAAATGCTTCAAATAATATATAAAATTTTAAAATATTTATTTATGTATTTATATAGGTATGTGGAATAAGTACGGAATTGAGTGATTTCAATTTGAAGGGTCAAACTCTGCATTCTCAAAACGAAGTACGAATTTTCATTTTTATAATAAATCATATTCTTAGTTTAAAATATAAATAATAATTCAATAGATTAATTAAATGATTAATATAATATACAATTTATTGAAATACGTACTTAAAAATAATGATAGATATAATAAGCTGTTCTTCAGCCTATGGAATGCATATTTTAAATATGAATTTAGAAGGCTGTTATATAAATAATATCATCATCGAGTGACACATTATGTTTAAGTCAAATTTTGAAATTAATTTTTTAAATTCCAGATAATTTCATTTCTAACCATATGCAGTTTAACAAAACCGAAAGTAACTGCATCAAAATATTTCGAAATTGATCTTCCCCTTTTTGTATCTGTAAGTGATTACAAAAACATTTTATAAATTTAAAATTTATTGAATGATTTTTAGTGATTTATTATACATTTCATTTATTTTTATTTTTTCAGATATGCAGCACTATAATAACTTACGTTATAATACTCATTCAGAACGAATTATAATGAGAATTATACTAAAGATAACATGATTTTGGTTTCGGTACATCTGCGTAACATTTAAAATCAAGACATACAAGTTTCCTACATCATATATATTTTCAAATTATTTTTAGGTCTTTCCGAAACATATTGAATTTGTTTGGTTGTTAGCTGGAATTATAAACTGCAACCATTTCAGTTATATTGCATAAATATCGCAATCTATTTCAAGATGTGTTTTAACACTTTTTATAAATAAAAATTGCTTGATAAGTTAATAACCTAGATTTCTTTCTTAACAGACTATATATGCAACGCACTTAAAAATAATTGGCATGTCAAGGTTCCATCGAAAGCTTAACGCCCAGTTTAACAATGGTTTCGGAAATAATTGCTTAAGAATTCGTTTAACATTCAACATTTCAACACTATGAATAATAATTGACGAGTGTATTGTTCTAAATATTTCATCGAAATATCACATTGTCATCTGATGAATTGATAATTTCCTAAGAAACGCTTCATTTTTATGAAACAAGTCATTGAATATCGCTTGTGTTAATGATTGTTTACATAATCATTGAATTTTTACGATGAATTTTGAATAAATAAAATAATTAAGCATTGCTGCTAAGATATATATTTATATTTATGGTCTCTTTTTACTTCAAATCGGTTTTTCTTTCGATAAAATTTTAAAAAAACTAATACACGTTCTTTTATTGGAATTTTGTTCAAACATGAAACTTTTACCAATAAAAACATTGTTATCATGAAGAGATTTATAGAGAAGTAAACTAAGCTTATATTAGATCTGTTGAGTTATCATTAAAAGTAAATAATCGTCGAAAAACTTTATTTAACGACCTGACTTATATACCATTCACTTCATGCCTAGTTTTCCAAATAATAATCACGAAATTATTTTTTTGGATAACTGGTAGATGATGTATCATCGAATCCCGATAAGTGAACTAATGAGAAAATATTTTTATCAATATTGTATTATCAGCATTTTCAAACAAACTTATATCTATCGAGTGCTATATAGTAGTTCGTTAAGTTTATGGAATATTTTTGTCTTTCGAATCAATTTTTCCTTTGTAAACTATTATAATAAGCACATAATTCTTGGATTTAGGCAACGTATAATGTAAATATAATTAAATTAGGCATCTTTGTAGGCAAATCTACAAAGATTTTTTTTATCAGTTCAATGTCTTACATTGAACTGATAAAAAAAATAACAATAATGAAATATATTGAAATAAATTAATAATTAAGTATTAAACTATTCTAATGCATCATATTAAGAAATAGTTTTTAATTCTTAAAAAATCTCTTCAATACTTTAAAGAAAATACAGGTATCCTTCCTATAACATGGTAGATAGGTTCCTGAAAAACGCCGTGTTGTGTGAAACCGTGTTATATGAGACCTGAGCAAATAGAAAAAGGAGAGTTACGTTCCAAAATCAATTAAAAACAAATAACTTCTTTAATTCCACATAAGAAATTCAATTTCTACTAAGAATATTAATGACACGAAACATAAAGAAAGAAAAAATATATACTTTAGACCCGAAAATAACAATATACGTTAAACAAAAGGAATGAAAAAAGTACGCATCCTATATAACATTCATTTAATAATTATATCTTCCTTATCGCTGGTCAGTTAAAACGAGAAGGTTTGGTCAACTTGACTTTTTGAACTTTTTTATGCATTTAAAGTTTGTGTATCTTTTGCTCTCTTTACAAAATTTGTAATCTAACCTGATATAATCGTCTACAAAACAGTCGTTCCTTAATTAACATACAGTATACCCAAAAAATTTATGAATGAAAAAGTTTTTCTTCTCTTTCACATTCCTCTACTGAAAAATAAAACTTTTTTTTTATCCATGGACTCAACGTTTGGAACACAAAATATTCAATTGTCGCCAATTAACTCAATTTCAAATCAAAAATAGACTGCTTATCGTCCCTTTCAAGGCAAACTAGCGAAATTGCATTTATGACTAATTTTAGCAAAATATTTCCCCATGATTAAGTTTTATGTGTGTATTGTGTGTCCCTAATATGGATTTATAAATTTAATGAAAATATTTTGTATTGTAGGAAAGTAAATGTAATTTTCTAAATGTCTTAAGTAAAACCGTGTTGTAGACCCGTGTTCTAAATGTCTTAAGTAAAACCGTGTTATATGAAGGTTTTCGCAATTTTCAAATCGTGTTAGATCGAACCGTGTAGTAGGATTATAGGAGGAATATCTGTATTCTAAATATTTTTAGTGGTACTTTATTTTTGAGAATATATTTTTCGAAATTACATAATTTATAGAGAAACTATTCTCAAATATGGTCATTAGAAAAAATTTTCTTCTGTAAGTAGATATAATTATGCCAAATTTCTATTTATTATGTCTGTAGAACTAACTGTTTAGAATAAATTAAAAGAAGTGGTTAATAAAATGTTATAGTAAAATGATCATACTTTTACTAATCCAAATTAGTCAGTTATTTTATTAATAAAAAGTATTTTTTCAATAAAAGTTGAACGATTGAATAAAAAATGTCTTATTTCCATTTGCTATGCCAAATAAATTTTCATCACATTTAAAAGTAAGTTCAGTCATGTTGCTGAATCCTCATAAGACAGCAGCCATTTTAAGAATCTACTAGGAATGGTCAACAATCATAAATTGTTTATCTATTTCTAAAAGTTTAAGAATTAGTTTAAGTGGCAGGCAGAGCCTGGACCATTTTTGGAAAATCTGAAGATGCGGAATTCAGGATCGGATTCCATTTGTTGGTGGGCAAATTGCTCTATCACCGATACTATCCAATGATTTATCACATTAAGGAAAAAATCAGTGCGGAGTAATTTTTATTGGTTGCATATGCGATCATAATAAAATTTTTTTTTGAGAACTTCTGATTTATAATATGTTTTATAGCGTCAACAGGATTGACTTCATGGAAACGCTTGACTTTTCACACTAGAGGATCCGGATAGATTCTCAATTCCCATCCCTTGAAAAATTCATGAGATTTGTGTCCGGCTGTCGATCCTCTACAATCCGGCAGACCTCTCCGCAGTGATAAACAGCCTTTGGCAGAATTGTTATAGCCCTGCCATCTAATTAGTAATAATCACTGATTGGAATGTGGCATCATCTGTTGATGAAAACAAAATAGGTTTTATGGAAACGTGATTTCGGACCAGAGTAATAATCCCAGTAAAATTAGCTTTTAACCAATAAATTTATAATAAGATCGACTAAATTATATAAGACTTAATTTGGAATGAAATTTAATCAGCTTATTTCCTGTAATTTAAAGTAGTTGTTTACAACCACAGAACCGGGTTCAATTTTGTGTCCCCCAACTCCAATTTTCAGGAGGCTGGGACTAGCTATTGAATCCTATCCATAAACTTTCCGGTTGATCCTACCATGGATGTTGACTAGACTGTGATGGGCTCTAAAAGTGGCCGTCGCCGAAAATATTTTGATTCGGTGTGTCCCCTGTGTGATTCGGTGGTCTAATTCAAACTAACTTAATCTATAGCAATTTTTTTTAAATATTTGATTTAAAGTAAGCTTATATATTATTATAAAGTTTTTCTGAATTTATTATCGTTCTTCCTGAATTAAAAATATTTGAAAACTTTATAATAATATATAAGTAAGCTTATATATTATTATAAAGTTTTTCTGAATTTATTATCGTTCTTCCTGAATTAATTAAAGTATGAAATTGGGAAATCATTTATCAATATTGTCACGATAGCGTTATCAGTACGGTACGCTTATGTGACGTCATCCTGATATAATATTGATAAGTTGTTTTGAAGACCTCTGAATTCGAGTTAAAATCATTTTGTCATATAATTTATTAATTATTACATTTGGAATCCATTGGCTTTTTTATGCCGTTTTAATGTAGATTTAAGCAGAGTATTAGGCCACGATGATGTCATCAGGAGATCACATTGTACGTCATCGTGATATCACTAATCTAAATCGTTTTATGACGTCACCCATTGTTACATAATTATGTATTAATTACATAATTAAATCTTTAATCCTTTTAAAGGATTAAAGATCCTTTATTTCATTTATTCGAAAGTTTTCAGCGTGTAATATTTTTTATATTACTTTTACAAAAATAATAATAATAATTACGATTGCTTATTACAGTATTTGTCTAGTTGTAATGATTTTCTTCGTCACATTGTGATTATGAAGAAATCGTAGCTTCGTAACATTAAATTTGGTCAAAAGAATAGCCTACAGATAGCACATAATTATGACGTCACATTGTGATTATGAAGAAATCGTAGCTTCGTAACATTAAATTTGGTCAAAAGAATAGCCTACAGATAGAGGCATCTATTAACTAAATTATTAAATTCTATGAAATTTTGAATTATTCGTAATCGCTTAACAATGATTGTTCTAAAAATCAATAAATAAATCAATTATCTAAATTCGACAATTTCAGAAAGCTCTGTCATATTTAGCGGTTACAGTTTCTATCGTTTAGACTACTCGCCACAAACAGACAAACAAACCCACAACCGAAAAAATATATATATAAGGTTTAAAGTATTAAAAACTAAAGAATGGTGGATAAACCATTATTGTAAATCATAATTAATAGAATTGAATTTTATTAATTTCTCGAAATTAAAACAGATCTTTAAGCCAAATTTTAAGATAACAATATCACTTTTATAAGATAAAAAAATTTATAATAAATTCAGTTCATGATATTATATTAAAATAAAGTTTCTAACGTTTTTTAATGAAAAATATCTGATTGTTCGCTGTCATAATTTAATGCAAAATTTTATTGCTATTATCTTTAAATTGGTCTTGATTATAACAGCATTGAAGAATTGAAAAATTTTCAGAGAAGCGAAGATAAATTTTATGAAAGCATGATGAATTAAGTGTTCTGTTCGGATTATGACACAGTAGCTGCAATTTCAGATCTATATTTTTGTTAAAATAAACTTTTAATCAGAATAATCTGAAAATTCTATTATAGTTTACAGTTTAAGCATTATAATTTCGTTTAAATCTTCTAGAACATTTGAAATGGAAATGTAACAGATGAATTAACTTGCTATTCTTTTGTTCAGAGGGAAACAAAATACCGTAAAGAAAAGTCCACAGACATTCATGCAGTCTTTTCAATCACAAAACTTATTTTCTATGTCGAACAGATATTCACCATGTCAAAAACTATATTCTCAATATAATGTAGTTAATAGTCAAAGTAATAAAATTTAAAAAAGAAACATACCGTATTATATGCTCAGTTGCAATTTCCTCTTTACAAATTCACATAGTTCTGAAATGTAAATAAATGTTTATTAACTCACTAGATTCAATAATTTAAAAATGGCAGAATCCAAAGTTCTGGGATTCTCTTTTATTTATTTATAATTAATATATCTAAGTATAATGATTATATAATGAAGAATTAAGGGTACTTACGTATTAACGCCACCGCAGCAGAAGTTGCGCTAATGCGCCAGTAAAGAGCGATTAAGGGTACTTACATATTAGCGCCACCGCAGCAGAAGTTGCGCTAATGCGCCAATAAAGAGCAATCTTGTTGTACACACAGATCAATATAATGTAGTTAATAGTTAAAGTAAATAAAATTTAAAAAAGAAACATATCGCATTATATGATCAGTTGCAATTTCCTCTTTACAAATTCACATAGTTCTGAAATGTAAATAAATATTTATTAACTCACTAGATTCAATAATTTAAAAATGGCAAAATCCAAAGTTCTGGGATTCTCTTTTATTTATTTATAATTAATATATCTAAGTATAATGATTATATAATGAAGAATTAAGGGTACTTACGTATTAACGCCACCGCAGCAGAAGTTGCGCTAATGCGCCAGTAAAGAGCAATCTTGTTGTACACACAGCTGCGGTGGCGTTAATACGTAAGTACCGGATTAAGTATATATGCTGCAGCTTCTAGATCACATATGAATACCATGGAACAGGCATATTCAAAAGTTATCAACCTTATCAGAAATTTCAATTCTCAGTTGCGTCCTCTTTCGATTAACTGAAAATACCCAACATTAAATATCAAGTGGATTTCGGAATTAATAGTAAATCAAAATATTAAAATGATTTTTAATATTCACAATGAATATCATCTCATTGATTTAATTTATATAATTTTGCTATCAAGGAATATAAGAAATAAGGATTTATTTTCCATAAAAGTCTCGTATACCCCATGTATATTCCATAAAAGTCTCGTATTTACCAAGAATATCGTTTTTATTACAGCTGCAAAAAATTTTAATTTATTTTATAAGAATTCCTTGTAAATTTTATTTGATGATGTTTTGAAGGAGTTACACTATACTAAGTATTTGCGATAATATTAATAAATAATAATATTCTTCAATTAATTATCGGATTTTTATTAAACCTTTTATCTTCAGCCATTGATTTTATAAGAATTCCTTGTAAATTTTATTTGATGATGTTTTGAAGCAGTTACACTATACTAAGTATTTGCGATAATATTAATAAATAATAATAATATTCTTCAATTAATTATCGGATTTTTATTAAACCTTTTATCTTCAGCCATTTATTTTCTCAACAGATGACTCCATTTCCAAATTTGTTGATTCATCGCTATATATATGTTATGGACAAAGTGATTAATACGAGTGTTATTTATAATGCCCGGTTATTATGATTAATTTTGAATTTTGTGTTAATCTGAAATCAAAATTTTAGATGTGAATATAAACCGTACCATTGCCCAAATCATATACATACAATATCGGAATATCTAAAGCTCGTTTCTGATCCATTATTTATAATGCCCGGTTATTATGATTAATTTTTAATTTTGTGTTAATCTGAAATCAAAATTTTAGATGTGAATATAATTCGTACCATTGCCCAAATCATATACATACAATATCGGAATATCTAAAGCTCGTTTCTGATCATCCTTTACATTAACAAAGCATTTTCCATCACCAATTCTATCGTAATATAATAATAAATATCGCCGATAACCTTAAAATCATCAATACAATATTTCCTTTCAGACTTTGCAAAATGATGTGATCTTACCAACAAACTGGTTAAAATCAAGCAATTTCAAAATATGTCTAACAAGTAATAAAAACTGATTATATGAAAATTTCCTTATAAAATTATGAAACCAAGGAATATTATCTATTCACGCCGTTTCACAAATATCTTGTCATTTATTTCGACAGGAAACTCACACTTCAACAATACATACTCAGTCTAATAGGAAGATTGAATAAAATAAAATCTTTTACATGGAAATTCTTGCGTAAAATTTACGACTATTAGGCATTTCACGCTTGGTTCCATGCTAATGTATTTATAGAATGATAAATTACTGGCATCTCCATTTACGCTACTCCAGCAACACCTACATTGATTTAATTAACTGTGAACTTCTATCCATTCATTCAATTTTTAGTAAAAAAAAATAATTATCCAGTACATTCAATTTCAGATTCTAAACTTAAAATTTCTCAACGCTTCAGAAATAAGAACTGAAACGGAGAAAATGATATCAAGTTCGTACAGGTTTACATATCTGGTTTGATCTCAAATAATCTTTTCGTCTTCAACACTCCTGCAATAAATCTACGAATTCTAAAATTCATCAACGTGCTGAAAACCAGAACTCTGAAAGCTCAATGAAGGTTTGCCATCAAACTTTAACGACTATTTTACATTTCATTCTAGTCTTTTACTTTATGATTTTTTATGGGGGCCAACAAAACCGTGTTCATTACAAATCAACTATTTGTTCTATATTTTCAACCGCACTTTAATTTTCCCGTATGTTATGTTTTTACAGGTGAATAAATTTAATTACAATATATCTTTAAATTAATCATTATTGTTCGGTCTTTTTATATCATTTAAATTTTCATTTATTTTGAATAATGTTAATACCAGTGCCGTATCCAGATTCTTTAGTACCCGGGGCGGCATTGTTTTTTTGGCTCCTCTGCCATTCTTGTTTTAGCTTTCAACACTGAAAATGATACAAAAATTTTTATGCAAATATCTGGTGAACAGTAGTGATATTTCATGCTCTTGGTCCCCATTCATCTTGGTGCCGAGCGGACCGCCTCCCTCTAGGTACGCCATTGGTTAATACAAATACACAAATGTAATGTAACACATTCTAATTTCGATCAAATATAGTATATCAGTTACAGTACAGTATAAAGATCTATTCACTGCTGAAGACAATTATTTTTTTTATCATGTAATTACATCAATAAAATTTACGATATTAGTAATATATAATTAATTAAAGCAATTTACTAGACTAATTTCAATTAAAAAATTAATGTTACATTTAAATATAAAAATGAATTTAAAGAGAGAAATAATTTAGCAGTTATTTTCCAGGCAAATGGCGATCCGTTAACGTTGATAAATCAATAACTGCGGTCTGATAGCCAAGTGCCACGCAGAAGGACCCGGGTCTGGTTCCGGATTTTTTCGGGGTACTGGAGCCAGCCCGGTGATCCCCGTCCTTCACCATCCAGCCCTCCTCCACGGGTGTAGGTGCAGCCCGTGGTTGGAACTGGCCTCGCCCCCTTAGTAATCTCCCTGATTGGAAAGTGGGCGTAAAATTAAAAAAAGATAAATCAATAGCAAAAAATAATTCAAAACTTTTATCGATTGAAGTAATTGTAAAAATGTAAGTAAATAATAACATTTCGTAGTGAATTTTCTATATATTTTCTATGGACATAAGATCATTTTATGTTTAGTTAATAAATGGAAATTTTCCCTGGGAATGTATAGGAATCGCTTTATTAAACTTTTTCTTAAATTTAGTCAAAAATAAAATTCCTCATCTCTTAAAATTTTGTTATTTTTGTTGGAAGATTATAATGTCCTCACCTTTTTTTACAGAAAAAACTTCTCTTAACAATATAATTTTTATAATAACGTGACATACATGATATCGCGCTATTATACAGTCTATAAACAAACCCATCGGCTAAAAAGAAAGATGGCGAAACACTTAAAGCAATTGTCAGCTCTTTATGGAAAGCTAATTACTTCTTTCTTTTCTGTTTTCAGAAGAACATCTATATTTCAGTCAGTTTTCGGATTTCCTGGATTTTACTTATACATGCTTTTCATCCTCCAAATTATTAGGAGTTCTTATTCTGCTCTATTCTGTAATCGTTATGGTATTCGTTGATACAATCAGTATCATAATGGTTTTTAAAGAAATACAAGATAAAACAGAAAATATCAAACAATCTAGAAAAGTCTTTTGTTTTACTTATATCTGTTTTGCTCTATTTTCAACTTTCCGCAGATTTGATGTGCTTTTTAAAACCGGAAAGATAAAATCAGATTCGTTCAGAATAAGGGGCCCAATAATTTCTTCTGCGCCCGGGGCCTCAACCGGTCTTAATCCGCCAGTGCGTGCGGGGCCTTTTAATAATTAAAAAAAAAACAGTTTCGAACTTTTTTTTAATTATTAAAGAGTTTTAATAATAAAACTTAAATTAATTAATTAAAATTATTATTTAATTGATCCAACTCTTCAATTAAATTATTATTTAATTGAAGAGTTAGATTATGCAGGATCGTGGGCTTTATGGGCTCGCACCATTCGTATCGATCTCTGATAGACCCTACATATAGGAGCTTTCTATAGGAAAGATTACCGTAGTTGGAGGGTGTTAATGACAAATTTACTGAGCTTTCAACTAAATAAAATTTGCCGATAAATACTGGTTTTCAACTGAATATACAAAAAATTTTTATATGATAACAACAATTTATATAAAAGTATAAAGATTTTTGAACCTTATTTTTCATTGATTAGTCAAGAAGAAAATTTCAAAAAAACATTTCATACAGTTCATGCTTTTAATTAATAAAAAATTTAAAAATTTTAAAAAATAGCATATAAAGAACTGTATAAATATAAATGACATAATAAAATAAAAGTTATTTGCCATATCTTCGTATTATATACAGTACATTATAATCCATTCTCAGATGATTTAAATTTTGTTGTACAATTTTACGACGCTTTCACCGTATAGGTACCAAGGATGGTAAGTACTAAGCGGCGGGGCATTTCAGTCTCATGACTGGCCTCCCACACAGTGGGGTCAGCTATCAGATGGAGGATGGGTTCAATGGGCCAAGGCGTTGTACAATTTTACGACGCTTTCACCGTATAGGTATCAAGGATGGTAAGTACTAAGCGGCGGGGCATTTCAGTTCTCATCACTGGCCTCCCACACAGTGGGGTCAGCTATCAGATGGAGGATGGGTTCAATGGGCCAAGCCAGGATATCTCCTGAAAATATTTAGAGATATGGGACCTCGGAATTGAATCAGAATCTTCCAAGGTGGAAACACAACACGCTTTCACCGCGACCATCCGGCCAATTTTGCCGAATAGTTAAAATTTGCCGACTTATTTTTTGAGTTTGTTCTTTATACCTGTTTCCAATAAATGAGATTACTAAAAGGCAGGATCACTTCCAACCACAAGCTGCACTCATTCCCGTGGAGAGGACCGGATGGTGGTTATTTTCTGAGTAGTTTTTTGTTCTTTATACCTGTTTCCAATAAATGAGATTACTAGAAGGCAGGATCACTTCCAACCACAAGCTGCACTCATTCCCGTGGAGAGGACCGGATGGTAAAGTGCAGGGATCACAGGGCCAGGCCGGAACCCCGAAAAAGCTTTTCATGTGATGCTGGACCCGGGACGTAAACCCGGGCCTTCTGCGTAGCTACGCGATCATCCTGCCGTCTTCTGAAGTGAGGTATGACTGTCCATATTCCCGTAGATACACCAGTGCAATCATATTGTCATGGAATATATATCTGGTAGTGGCCACTTTTATAGTCTACAACAGGCTGGCCAACATCCAGTGCTTCTTTTCAGAGGTTCGCCCGAACCCGTTTTTTAAAATTGCTGCGTTCGCTTAACCTCTTATCGGAACAGAAAAAGAAAAATCACAGTGAAATTCGATCTTGCTAACTATTTTATAATGTAAATGAAATAAAAAATAAATTATTTATAAAGGCCGTATTGAAATTAATTTTATTTCACTTACATTATAAAATAGTTAGCAAGTTCGAATTTCACTGTGATTTTTCTTTTTCTGTTCTGGTAAGAGGTTCGGCGAACGCAGAAATTTTAACGACTGGTTCGGGCGAACCTCTGAAAAGAAGCACTGGATGTTGGCCACCCTGTTGTAGACTATAAAAGTGGAGCATTGCATGATTAGAAGTGGCGCACTGAACCCCAGAGAAAATTTTTTTTTAATTTCTTATACAATTTAACTATTTATATATTATAAATCCGAAATGCCTGTGTGCGCAGTGTTCACTTATAACACAAGAATGGCTGAATGGATTTTTATGAAACAATTTTTATTTGTTAGGGGATTTATGCAGGAAGGTTTAAAGATAGATATTGATTATAGATTTTATATATTGTAATTAGCGTAAATTACTTAATATAAAATCCAAGATAGAAGATCAATGCTATTTGAGCAACTTCATTGGGTTACAGTGACCACGTGACATGTAAGATTGTAATTTTTAGCGTAAATTACTTAATATAAAATCCAAGATAGAAGATTAATGCTATTTGAGCAACTTCATTGGGTTACAGTGACCACGTGACATGTAACCGACCAACATTATTGGATTACTATGATCGTGTCAGTGATAATTGAGCAATCTCATTGGATCATAATGGCCACAAGATTATTGCACATGACCTCAATGAATTGGCTGTTATTAAATTAATGGCAGATATCGAGTACTGTGGCATATATTATTTCGTTAAAGTATTGAATTTCAGATTTCTTATTAAAAAGTTTTTAATTTTTCTTAAATCTTTAATTTTCTATTGATTATAGATTACATTATCTTATTTAGCCATAATATGCTTAAGTTAAACTTTGATTAGGCTTAGTGACTAAGGTGATGGTGTGATATTAGAGATATCTAAACTATATATATAAATCTAACTGTCAAATATATTCATATTATCATATTTTAAAAAGGCTAAAAAGCAGTATAAGTTTGTATGGCGCATCTTAACTAAAAAATGAAAAAAATTGGCACATGAACTATAAAATATTGACCACCCCTAGTAAAATATTATTTGAAAAATAATGGGTTGCGACGAAAACTATGATCCTCTGTCAAACAATCTCGGACTAAAATAACATACTTTAATTAATTATGGCTTTTGTCTTCATAATTAATGCTGTAGAATGTGCATGTTGACACTTTCTTCTTTAAATTTTATTAATAGGTGTTTCATATCTTTATTCTCTTCACCAATAATGTAAATATATTAAAAGAATTAAACTAAATAATTTAAAATCTGTAATATCTGAAGTTAAACATATTTTCACTAGATGGCGCTGCTCCCCAACGGAGTACCCAAGGATGTGGGGAATGCCGCGAAAAAAATTGTAATAAATTAATTAAAAGACTTTATTTGTAACATATAAGTTCAAAATGAAATAATACAAACAATAACGTAATAATTAGGTGAAAGTAAGATCTTACTCCCGTGAAAATAAACAATAATTTGAAAAAATTTATACATACAAATCAATGAACGCTTTCTGTATCGACTCAGATTTCAAGATTTCCGATTTTATTCGTCTATTTATTTGTACTTAAAATATTAACATAAACTCCGATATTTAAGTCTTTTTTAGTCGGCACCTTGGCTAGTATGAAAAAAATTTAATTTAGTTTAAATGACTTTATGAATAATAAAGTAATAATGAACCATGCAGAAGTATTATTTTACCATATAATTCATTATAACTTTTAGCATCTCTTGGTTTTTTGCGTTCAATTTTAAATTTTAAAATTTTTCCAATTGTTGATATAACCAGCACGAAGTCAGGATTACGTCATCATTGCGTAACGTTATGTCATCGAGACAGAACCGATTTTTTGTGTCACTGATACCGTAATGTACAATATTGTAGTGTTTACTGACATCATATACTCTTACGTCACGATGATGTAATATCGTTGAAACTATGACGTCATCCTAAATTCAGACAAAACTCTGAAGGATTTAAATACAGTGGATTCCGCTTAATTGGGACAATAGCAGAAAAGGAATTTTCAATTTTTGATATATTTTAGGGATTTTTCGAAAGTATGGCTACACATACATACACTAATCTTTGCCAAGATGTCAAGAAAGGATTTTACACTCAAGTAAAATTGCTTGGCTGAATAAAATTAAAAGCCAGCCATTTAATACAAGCCATGATAGACTCGCTGAAATAAACCAAAATCTACCATAGACGCGTCTCCTACAAAAAGAAAATCAACTGCGTAACTTCGCTCATCGTATCTTGAGCCGGCCCTGGTTTGAACTATCGGGACTAAACTTTGCATAACGAGTTCCCATGATTCTGTGGGTAATATAAGATGCTGTGTCAAGATCACCTCAGGGATAGGGCATTTTGGGTGGAAACGAAAATATTAAAGCTCTGTATATAGAAAGTACCGCAAACTAGCGTCGTCTGCTTACTCGCCGCCATGTTTTTCCTTCCTGGATTTCAGTGGCAATTGAATGTACGCGTTGAAACATGATTGCTTTGCTTTTGGTATTGGTTGAAAAAACAAAATGAAATGGAAATCAATGGGTTATAATTCAAATCGTCCAAATGTTTTGATTTAATCATACGCACACTTTTTTGTAAGAATACAAAAGAAAATAAAAACACTCAGAAGTAGAGAAATATAATGAATTTCGATTTACAAAGAAAATTTTTTCAATTTCTGAAATTATTATTTTTTTTTATCTTATGTCAATATTTTAAGTAATGAATTCAAAATAAAATATTTTGAAATATGCAAATTCAATATATAAAAATCCAAATTATATTATTTCCTGTATATATTATTCAAAGATTGAATAGATTTAAAACAAAAGGTTAAAATTCTTGAAAAATCACTAACACAAAATTCAAAATATGTATTATAAAGCTATCTCCTAGTTGAACAAAATGTGTAATCTATGATGGAACAAATACCAATGTAAAACTTTCTAAAGATATTTTTCCTAAGTAAAATTTATGCCATCGATTGAAAGTTTATTCCCACATATTTATTAAATTATGATGAATTTTACATAATTGTATTATGACATAGGGTAATTTATATCTAATTTTTTGCATTAAGTAGAAGAGCCTATTTTATAATAATATATATTTATATTGAGTTATATTTTATATTATTTGTTTTTGTTAACTTAATAAATTATTATATTTTATATTGAGTTATATTTTATATTATTTGTTTATGTTAACTTAAAAAATTACTTTATCTTAGATTTAACATGATTTATTGATGCAAAACGATATATTTAATCTCTATTCTATGAATAAAATAATAGCAGAAGAATGCTAAATGATTGAATATAAAGAAATAATGATACAGTATATAATATATCTATTTTAATTTCTTTTGATATACAATTTTCTTTATTAAAATTATTTATTTGCTAAAATTATTTATTTTTGAAGAATAATTACGTTTCTTTAATCGTTACCTGAAAAAATATAACAGATTAAGCAAATGTAAAAATAATAAAAAGTTTTATTTTAAAGTAAAATTACACATACTAAATTTGATTAAAAACCTTTTCCTTGTAGAAAATCTAAATTTTTTTTGATAAACAACGCAATTGATCATAGCAACAGGCTTCTTTAAGTTTTTAATAACCAACACTGTACTTTTATATATCGACAATCCATCTATGATGGTTAACGTTTCTTCTAGCGAATTTATTTTTTTGATAAACAACGCAATTGATCATAACAACAGGCTTCTTTAAGTTTTTAATAACCAAGACTGTACTTTTATATATCGACAATCCATCTATGATGGTTAACGTTTCTTCTAGCGAATTTCTATCACCCAACCCAATCAGATACGACTCATCCCTGGTAAACTTCACGAAATGGCAAATATCTATATTCATAGGAAGTTGGTTGAATTCAAATTCTGAAAATATAAATTTAAAACTCGGATAGAAAATTAAATTATATATGTACGAAATGCTAATGATAAATTACTTTGGTTAAAGCCACTCGTCGTAACCTTGGTTAACGACGAGCGGCTTTAAGAAAAAATCTCTTGGTTAACGACGCAGACTTTAGTTAACGACTCCTGATTATGTGAACTTCGACAAAATAGAGCTCTAAAACAGCTCGTCATCGCATCACGTGATTCGAGTTATTAATCGTTATTTGTTTTTTTTAATCACAATCAATTCAAATCCGACAATATCATTATTCAAATTAATAAAATTATAATCATATAAAATATATTTAAGTAAATGATAATTAACATATCGCACACGTATTTCTAAAGTGACACAAGTCAAAAACTTGCATTTTTATGTTGGCACCATTTTATAACTTGGGAAGCAATCCTCCATCATCTTTTGAAACCATTTTCCTAAAAAATGGTTTCAAAAGATTACAAATTTTGAAAAAATTATTAGTTATATAATGGTTTTTAGTTAAGCTGATTTCGTAGTTTTTCCAATTTTCTCAAAACGTTCGTTTTTGACTTGTGTCACTTTAGAAATACGTGTGCGATATAGTAATGAAAACATATTATTTAATTAATTAAAAATAAACGTGCAACAGTTCACTAGTTTTTGTTTCTTAAAGATGATTTTTAGACGATTATTATTTAAATTCTGCGAACAAAGTCTGATTCTATTGTTTGTTTGTGTTATATATTACTTGACACTTGTAAGTGGTGTGACGTCGCAGTTTCGGATTCCATTAGAAGAAGAAAAAACGTCTGTCCGAGATCCTACAGTTCTTATAGACAATAAATCGGCGAGTGCGTGTCACTGTTCGTTCGCCATCAAAAGGCAAAATCAAATCTTACCTGTATAATAATCATTGAATCTATAAGCTGGTAATCAGTGTTTACGGGTTCGTTTGTTAAAAAACTCCGAAGTGAGCCCAATTGACCTTCTGGTGAGGATTAATAATTAAAAACTGTTTTCATGAACAATTCATTTTATTAATGTTAAAATTTTATAGCAAATTTAATAAACAAATAATATTTTCCATATTTTTAGGACATTTTAAATGAGTCTAATTAAAAACTGTTTTCATGAATAATTCATTTTATTAATGTTAATTTTGGTAGCAAATATGGAAAAATAAATATTTTTTCATATTTTTAGGACATTTTAGGAAATATAATAAATAAATGATATTTTCCATATTTTTAGAACAAATTTTATCTGTATTTTAAATATTTACTATGGTTTTGAGGAGGAGCCGGAACAAATTAATCAATTTTTCAATTAAATCTTATGGGAAATCGCGCATTGGATAACGACGGAAATCCTGGAACAGATTACTGTCGTTAACAAAGGTACCACTGTATTTAATTTTCAATAAACAATCACTATTATTGTTTTTACTATTATTATTAACAGTATTTTATTAATAATTATTTTATCTATAATTATTTCAAAATAAATTAAAATTATAAAACTTTAAAATATTTATTTATTTCTATTGAATTGAGTGATTTCGATTTGAAGGGCCAAACGTTCCATTCTCAAAATGAAGTACGAAATAAAATTTTATAATAATTAATATTCCCATTTAAAAATAAAAATAATTCAGCAGATTATTAAATGATTAATTTATGTACAATTTACTGAAGGGTGTGCTTAAATAGAAATAATGATAGATATCATAAATCATTGTTCAACTCATCCTATGATTGCATTCCATAGACTGAGTTAAGTAAAAGAGGAAACACACATATATGATATAATTATAATAGATACAAAATATTATTTTGATCAATATATTAGTCCCTGTGGATATGGGGCAATAATATACTCACCGTTTGACCCAGGGTGTTGTGAAAGGCAACTAAAGGGTGATCATTCATTTCGTACTATTCAGCGGTTGTCGCGTCTGAAACTGGGGGCTCATTCGCAGGTCCCTATACGGAACTGGGCCTGCTGGGGGTGCCCATGTTCGTCATTAGAGCCTGCGATGGGACCCCGTATGCTAGGCCAGATTAAGTTAGTGCGGGGCCTGTAGCATATGTAGAAAGGGGCCCCAAATTAAAAAAAAAACAATAAACGACACAAATATATTTGAACACATACATTTTTAATTTGCATAGTAGTTATCATTATCAAAAGTAACAACACAGTCAACAATATTGTTGACTATGAAAATATTTTTTACATTTAGCATGAGCAAATTTTCTTGATGATATAGCATGTATCCATTTCACATTTTATATATATTACCTCTTACTCTAACTATTTTATAATAAAAAATAAAATAAAAGCCACAATAAAGTTTAAATTAAGATAAAAATAATGAAGAGTCACACTAAATCACTCTCTTATGATTTCTCTCATAATTTTGTGACACCAAATGAAAAGGCGCTAAATATTTCATAAATTACAAGATCATTGGTTTAACGCTCGTATTAGAAAATGACCAAAAAATTATGTACATATTTATTGGCGCGGTCCCATAGTAGAGATGTGCGATACAAAACAAAATATCGTATCGGCGATATTCCGATACGGATTTTTATACGATATTTAATATCGCGATATTTTGGGATGATATCGAAAATATCGCGATATGATATTATGGGAAAAAACCGAACAATAATTTCCTTTAAAATTCATTCATTTGCCAGATGTGATTAAAAATCATCAGAAATTTGTTTCTATTGTTGATTTTAGCATCAAAATCGCTGAGAGCTTCAACCTGCTTCTTTTTGCACATATCACAGGACCTAGCTTACTAAACAAACGTTCAGCAAGCACTGATGTGGCTGATATAATCAAATACTTCAATGCAATCTTTGATAAATTTGGATAGCAAAAATTTACACTTATCCAATATTTTATTGGATCTTCATGGCGATCTAATATTGCCTGATCCAAGTAGTGGCGTAGTTCCGTATTCATCTCTCTAACTGTTCATTCTCCAACTATCATTTCTTTTCAATCAATCTGTTATGATAGTTCCAGTAGCTGGGAATTTTGTTCCCTTCAAGCAAAATTATTTGTTATATTGTTATTTTATACGAAATTGGCCATTATCTTTAACCGATATAATTTAACCGTCGATAAATTTAACCAATGATTTAGATACGAGTACATACAGAAACCGACAAATTATCGCAAGTATACTATCGTATCGTTAAATATATTGGCATCCAAAAAATATCGAAAAATATCAGAATATCGAGACGAGTAAATCGAAGATATACGATATACCGTATGGTCCCAACTCTAGCCAGTAGCAAATGCTATTTTTGCTACTACGTTAATCCGGCTCTGCCCATACGGATATCTGACCCTCTGGCGGGCACGCCCGATTTTCATAATTACTTCGTACCAGCGAGTTGCGATTGGGGGAAAGGATCAATATGTTAAATGTTCTATTCAAATCAGATCAACTTTACATGAAAAAGTGATATACAGGTAGGCCTCGATTAGTGCGAGTTCGAATAATGCGATTTCGGATTGCCAATAGGTAGGCCTCGATTAGTGCGAGTTCGAATAATGCGATTTCGATTAATACAGGTAGGCCTCAATTAGTGCGAGTTCGAATAATGCGATTTCGATTAGTATAGGCCTCGATTAGTGTGAGTTCGAATAATGCGATATTCGATTAGTGCACATTAAAAAAATGATACATTTTTCAGTTAGTGTGAGCAAATATTCAATTAATGTGAGTTGTAAGCACGAGCAAATATTCGATTAATGAGAGTTTATACCGTTTTTCAGTTAGTGCGAGCAAATATTCGTTTAATGCGAGTCACCGTTTTTCAGTTAGTGCGAGCAAATATTCGATTAATGTGAGTTGCATCGTTTTTCAGTTAGTGCGAGCAAATATTCGATTAATGCCAGTTGTAAGCATAGACCAGTGAGTTCGAATAATGCGATATTCAATTAGTGCGACTTATAAAAATGATACATTCGAATAATGCGATATTCGATTAGTGCGACTTATAAAAATGATACCGTTTTAGTTAGTGCGAGCAAATATTCGATTAGTGCGAGTTGTAAGCATAGACCAGTCTGACTAACAAAGCTCCTTTTATGATGTTAATTAACAAATTACCGTTAATTTCCTCTCCTTTTATGATGTCAATTAACAAATTACCGTTAATTTTCGGTTAGTAACAAAACTCCTTTTATGATGTCAATTAACAAATTACCATTAATTTTCGGTTAGTACGACCGGACGAGGAGCAGTCCAAGAACAGTCACTTGGCTTTGAAGGGGTAATTGGACAAGGAGTAGTCCAAGAACAGTCACACGGCTTTGAAGGGGTGAAACATCAGAAAGAGTCCAAGAACAGTCACTTGGCTTTGAAGGGGTGAAACATCAGAAAGATACCACAACGGTCACACGATTTTGAAGGGGTGAAACATCAGAAAGATGGGTTTTTTGTCACACGATTTTGAAGGGGTGAAACATCAGAAAGATGGGCTTTTTGCGGTAACTGCTTTGAAGGGGTGAAACATCAGAAAGATGGGCTTTTTCCGTTAACTGTTACTATTATTACATTATTGTTTAATTAAGTTTTGCTATCGACTACAGTATAGTATTATTTATAGTTACCGGCACGAAAGTTGGAGGAAAATGACGCATGCGTATTTGAGAAAATGTTATTCAACCAATCAGAAACGGTCAGGAAACAGATCATTACTTATTCCAGATACTTCCGTTAGTGAAATCGCAGACGACATAGGCTTATCTTTTGCAATATGATAAAAAGTTAATTTATACTGTTTTTCGCATTATTTATACGCCTTTTTATAGTATAAATAAACGTAAGACTCCTTAATGGCATCTACTTAATAAACTAAGTACAGTTTTATTAATATTAAGTTCTATATTTTTAATTATATAATTAAAAAATGCAACTTATTTATTATGTACTTATAACATATATATATATAATAAATACAAAATATATTTATTTATATTTTGTATTTATCATAAATTATATATATATATTCATTAATAAATGAATAAAGTCCCCAAAAATTTTGAAACAGGCAGAGGTTTCGGGAAAAAGTTATAAAGCTTATCGTTATTTTTAAATAATTTCACTTATCAATTTTTTCACCATTCAAGTGAAATTGCTGCTGTTAGAAAGTGTAAAATTCATTGCAATCTTGCAATAAAACCTGTTTATTTTTTTTAATTATATAGAATAAACAAAACTTGAATGTTATGATCTATTAGAATCACCATTATTACATTTTAAACATTTAATTTGTTTAAACATTTTAAACAAGTGTCTGAAAAAGCCACACTTTCCTGCCTGCTGGAAGAATGCAACGATTTTGTCATTTAAGGGAGGGTTACACCAATTTTTTTATTTTTTTTTTATTTTAAAGTTAATGTTATGAAATTTATATATATGAGAGAGAATATTATATTTAATGTTTTTACAATTAAAATTTTCTCATATATTTAAAAAAAAAAATAAAAAAATTTTTTATGATGTTTTATTAGGAAATCAAATTTGTAAAAAATATAAATGTTAGGATAAAGAAATTATACTCTCTACCTTCAGAAATGATGTCAAAACAAGATAGGATAAGTTTCATTCACATAGGATTAATACTTAAAAACAAAATATTATTCAACTTTCATACACCAGTAAATTTCCTACTTTTTTATTATAAAATTTATAAATCAAATTTATATTAATTTAAAAGACTTAAAACTACCTTATCCTGTTCCTATTGAATTATAGTATATATCTGCCAAAATTCATGTTTCTATGTCAAATAGTTTTTGAATATTTGATTTCCTTAGTTGAAGAATTTTCAAAATATTTGAAACTTTAAATTGCTTTTTCTCAAAATGGAAGTTTAATTACACTTTTTCAAAAGCATAATTATGCTTTCTTCAAAAAATTACAAATGCTATTTGATAGTAAAAGAGATAAAGATTAAATAATATCAATTTTCAAGAGATCAATATTTTAGCCATTTTTAGTCAAATTTTAGTGTAACTCTCCCTTAAAATGGTTGTTATATAGAGAATAAATTGGACTGAAATTGCTAACATACAAGGGTGTTTTCGATGAATACGTGGGCAGGATTGCAGAATAAATGCTGCCAGCCTTCCATTGAATGAGAAACCTGTGACATTATCCTGCAATTTCAAAAAATATACTGTAAAGGAAATGAAATCTAATTTATTTTCTTTTGCACTAAACTTTGATAAATAAATTACTACATTATTCAGTACAAGTATATACAGTAGTAGTTCCAATCAAGGACTGGCAGCTCTCAATCTGCAATCCTGCCACCATGATTAGAATTGCAAAAAATAGATATGTGATAAACACATAACTTGATAGAATTATTCTCAGAGAAATCAAACTTCAATCAAAATATTTTTATTTTCATGTTCACTGTATGTAACAAACCTTTTTTACATTTCAGATTCTCCCTCATTAACTGCTTTTACACTAACAAAAAAGAGCCTTTTCATAAAATATTATGAAGATAAACAACCCACATCAGACACTTCAGAATCTGAATCACTACTATTTTCTGTAGCATTAATAATTAATGATTCCACTTGTTGTTCGATAATTCCATCTGTTTCCCAATATAATTTTTCTAGTTTAATAACATGGTTAATACATTTCTGCCAATTTGTTGATGAGACCTTTATGATTGCTGAATCAATTAATTTTTCAACATCGTTGAGTTTAAAAGTTGTGTTTTCTCTTCTGATATCTTCCTTTACTTGTGCCCAAATTAGTTCTATTGGATTTAAGTCACAGTGGTAAGGAGGTAATCTGATAATGCTGTGTCCATTTTGAGATGCTATTTCATCAATCACATATCTTTGTTTTTCTTTCTTATGTTGTTTCACTATTTCATATAAATCATGTTTAAGCATGATCAGAGAGCAAGAAATTCCATGACAATTGAGCCATTCTATCATTTCAGCTTTTCTAGATGTTGATGTTGGAAGTTTTTCTTGCAACATGCTATGATAAGGTGCATTATCCATTATGATGACAGAATTATTAGGGATGTTTGGTAATAATTGTGATTGGAACCAATGTTTAAATTTATTTCCATCCATTTCATCATGATAATTTTTGGAGTTAGTGCCAGATCGGAATAATAATTTTGCGTTTTGTATAAAGCCACCCTCACCACCTGCATGTAACAAGATAAGACGTAGATCTTTCCTAAGAGGTAATTTTCGACCCTTAACAGATAAATTATCATGCCATTGCTTTTGCTTAGAATGATTCACGTTTACCTAGATCTCATCTAAATATACAAAATTACTTAACTTTTCTCTAAAATGGTGTATCTGTTGTAAATATCTGTGACGAGGGCAACTACATCTGATCTTTCTATGAAAAACGATCTGTTATCAATCTTGCCGTATTTGAAATGAAATTTATTTTTCATTATTCGACGAAGCGATCTTTCGCTTCCTTTGTAGTTTATTTTCTCTCTTACACGTACTAAAATTTCCGTTACGGTTGGACATTTATTTTCTCTGAAAATTTCTGACACAGTTGCCCGAATAACAGAAAGATCAAATTCGTCGACATCAATTAATGTGGATATCTTTGGTCGTTTTTTACCTGGGGTTCGAATTATTTCTTCCGAATCCGGTGTAGTTCTGTCAACAATTATTCTTCGACAGGTTGAATATGATACGCCTGTTGCTTTGCTGGTCTCTTTAATAATTGCATCGTTACTATCTCCATATTTACTTTCCTTTAGATAATTAAAAACGTTAAAAATAATCGTTCGAACATGACTATTTAAAATTTTTCCTTGAATAAAGATAAACAATCAGAAGTAGACGCCATTACGGTTTAGTAAGAGGAACTCTGGGTAAATCCAGATCACTGCAGTCGATAAGGACATGCAACACGCAAGCAACACGCATCCAGATCATTTTCCTCCAACTTTCGTGCCGGCAACTATAGCTTTGCTACAGTATAGTACAGAATTTTCTTTTTTAAAAAGTACTGTATCGAAATGGATAAAAGGAAAACACTTCTGACGATAAAATAGGAAACGAAAAAAAGAAGAGGTTAGTGATCACGCTAGAGCAAAAAGTGGATGTGATTGAGCGACAGAAAAGCAGCGCTCAACTTCCACTTTCAATTCGCTATTTTGGTTTTGATTTGGCGGTTGGTTTGATGATGATATGAGACGCAATTCCTGGTAAGTTATTAATTTAGATGATGAACAATGATGTAAAATATGAAAATAAATATTTCTTAAACAGTTAGGTTAAGTTTATTGTGGTTATTCATCGTGAAGTTAGCTAATGGCCGGAATCTCACAAAGCAAGAACCAATTACCATATTTTACATAGAGTTAATACTTCGAATAGTGCGAATTCGATTAGTGCGAGAAATTCGTGGAACCAATTATTCGCACTAATCGAGGCCTACCTGTATTATATAAAATGACTTATTTACTTGCTTGAATTCGACGAATGCCGTGTGTATAATTCCTCCCTTAGTAATATCGTCGTGGAGTGACACCATTATGCGAAGGTTAAATTTTTTAATTTCCAGATACTTACATTTCTAACCATATGCAACTTAACAAAACCGAGAGTAACTGCATCAAAATATTTTGAAATTGATCATACCATTTTTGTATCTGTAAGTGATTATAAAAATATTTTATGCTTTTAAAATTTATTGAATGTTTTTACCGATTTATTATATATTTTATTTATTTTATTTTCAGATATGTAGCACCATAATAACTTATATTATAATACTCATTCAAAACGAATTATATTGAAAATTATACGAAAGCTAACATGTTTCTTGTTTCGGTGCATCTGCGTAACATTTAAATCAAGACATAAAACTCCTCCATCATAAATTTTTCAATTTATTTTTAGTCTTTCCGAAATCTATTGAATTTATTTGGATGTCAGCTGGAATTGCAAAGTGTAACCATTTCAATTATATTAATTAAATATCGTTATCTATTTCAAGTTGTGAATTTTAACAATAATAACCTAGATTTCTTTCTTAACAGTCTATATTTGCAACTCACTTAAAAATAATTGGCATGTCAAGGCTCCATCGAAAGCCTAACACCCATGTCAACAACTGTTTCGGAAGTAATTGCTTAAGAATTGGTGTGACTTTCAATTGCATCAATAATAATTGACGAGTGCATTGCTCTAGATAATTCGTCGATATATCACATCGTCATCGAATAAATTTGTACTTTTAATTAGCAACGTTACATTTTCATGAAGCAAGACATTGAATCTCACTTGCAGCTGCTAATAATTGTTTACATAATCACTGATGAATTTTGAATAAATAAAATAATAAAACCTCACTGTTTAAGATTTATATGTTTATAGTCTCTTTGCTTCAAACTGGTTTTTCTTTCACTAAAATCTAAAAAAACTAATAAATGTTCTTTTTATTGGAATTTTATTCAAACGTAAACAGTGTTACTATCAAAACATTATTGCTATAAGCTTAGAGAAATAAATACATGCTTATACTATATTATCGTTAAAACAAATGAAGAACATCTTGGAAATTGTAATAAATTACAAAATTTTCGTTGCACATAACTATAATATTAAATAAGCTTCAAACTTCACTACATACAAAAATTAAATATGTAATTAGATAAGAAATAATATTTTCAAAAATAACCCATTAATAGGAAAACACAACAATTTACAAGAAATAAGTTTGACGTGCTTTATTAAGAGCAAATTCCTATATAAGATGGTGTAAATCAATTTCATCCAATAATTTATGCTCTATTGCTATAATTTATAAATTTGCTAGGCGTTCTTTTTGCATTGTTGCTCTTAAATAGTTTCTGATTATCTTCAATTTGAAAAAAGAACGTTGGCCAGATGATGCAGAAACCGACAAATAAATTAGTAAATGTGCGTCGAAGATTGTTTTTTAAAATATATTGAAGCACGTTATATGGATGTGAAATAATATTTTCTGCTTTTATGTCATTATTGATAAAATTTTACGAAATAAATCCTGTCCATTAATATCGGATTTTTTTCTTTGCACATCAGTTCAATTCGGATGAAGATCTTTGCATGATTCTAATATTTGCCTTCGCGTAAAATATTAATTCAGTTAGTTACTTCGTAAATTAACGTTAGAATTGATTTTTATTTTTTATCTTTTTCAAATTTACATATTAAAAGAAATAAATTTCCTTTTTGCTTTTATTGGTTTTTAATTTTATTTTATATCTTGTTTTATGTTTTCGATATTCAGTTTGATGCCCGTGTGCGATGCACGCCTTGCACCTATGGCAGGCCTGGCTCTGCCATTGGGAGCAAGTTACTTTTCTTATATCATATCTCCATCATTTGTATTGCCTGCTAAGATGTATTTTCCGTTCCCATGATTGCTATTCTAATTATCGGTTATTGTTGTATTTCTCTATGTGGCCTGTCCAACGCCACTTACTGTTCTAAAAGTTGGTTCTCGCTAACGCAGTTGTGGCTTACTATCTGGAAGATTCGGATCGATATCTCCAGTTTTTCAAGAGGGATCCGAGCCCAGTCTGCTGAACCCCATCCTTCAACCTTCTGGTTGACTCCATCGTGGGTGTTGGCCTGCCTGTGATGGGCTCTATAACTCTATAAGAGCCGCCGCCAGATAAAGTATATCTGTTATGCGATATGGTGGCTTAACTACATTAATCTAACTTCCCACATATCGTTAGGCATAAAGTGCCGACATTTTGAATGTTGTATAATATAAGATTATGATAGAAATTAAAGTGAAAGTTTCTGTTTTAAATTATCAATAACCGAACAAGCAGACATGATAAAATTGCTGCAAAACTGTGGAGTGTCGCTATTGATCGAAAAGCAGAATGGTAAAGTACAGTGACAGTTGAAGCTGTTGAGAAATCGTGCTAGTGAGAACCAACTTAACTGCTAGCAGTATGCTTTCTGCTTTGTTCTCTTATCCATGTGTTGGTCTTGCGGTCCCTTGTGAATCCTAACATGTATCTTTCCATGCTTCTTTAGGTTGTTGTTAATTTCAGTTAAATTTTTAATTAAAAATTACTGTATAAATGTGCAATTCTATCATATAGTTTTTTAATTGTTCGAAGTAATCGCGAACGTTTTTATTAGTTTGTGCTATATTTGACTCATCTAATAGCCATTGAGCTCACTTATGAGCTCAAATTCAAAACGAGAACAAAGAATATTTATAATAATAATCGTACATTATGTACGACGCATCTTTATCTTTGATCAGTATTGCTATTATTATTATTATTCTTACACACCAATTAAGTGATCACAATTCATAATGCGCAATGGCAACTCATAAGTTGGAATTGATCCTCAAGCTTAGATGCTTCATACATGCTGATTTGAAAATATCATTCAGGTTAGATTAGATTAGTTTGGTTAAACCGTCATATCCTTATGGGATATTATCTGGCAGCGGCCGCTTATAGAGCCCACCAAAGGCTGGCCAACACCCATGATAGGTCAACTGGATGATTAAAGCATGGAGTTCAACGAGCCGGGGCCAGACCCTTCCTGAAAAACTGAAGGTGTGGGACTCGGATTCTCCAGGATAGTAAGCCACAGCTTTACGACGCGGCCATCCGGCCGACGAAAATGCCATTCAGTGTGAGTCTTACATGGAGTAGCATTTTCGTTTTTTTTTTTCGATTTCGTGTGAAATTTTAAATCATTGTATTTTGCATAAATATCACACTTACAATGACATTTTTATCATGTCTTCCCAACGTCATTAGCTATTTCTCAAACAACTTGTCTTTTAACCATTCCTGTCTAAATTTCTGTTTTTGTGGTTTATATTTGTCTCATCTATCAAAACATATTTATATTGTAGAAAAACTTTAAATTATTGTTAACACTTTTGCAATGAAAATTTGTATAAATTACAATAATTATTTTACAAAATTATTAAATCTGAAAATATTAAATGCTATTTATTTTATTCCAGTATTCCATCCATTTCAATAAATTATACTCTAAATCATTTACATTCATAAGTGAAAAGTGCCCAAGTGCTAAATGTCACTTTTGAGAAGTACCTTTAGTATTTTTTTGTAAAACTAAATATTGTGATTAAAAAATAAACATAATTTAAATACCTTTAATAAAGTTTGCAAATATTGATTTATTAAATTTAATAATTACAATTTTATTTGCTTTGTCCCAATAAATTATTTCGTGTATTTATCATTTTACAACTTTCTAAGTCACACTCAATTTCTCGAATAAAATTTATCGCAGAAATTGATTAATCGATGTGCAATTTACTTTTATCTACTTAAAATGGGAAACGATGACCATCAGGTCAGCATTTTTCATATTACAATTCGTTTCTTTATTTAATTCCGATCATTGAACAATTTGATGTGTTCAACAGATGCAGACTTGCTCGTACAACTGGATTAGTTGGGTTAACTGGATCTAAGATAAAAATCAGAAAAATAATTTAATATTAAACTGTCGGGTGTTCTTGGTTAGAAAGAAAATTATACCAGACGATAATTTTCTTTCCGTAAGCCGCAGAGCCGACGTCAAGGCGACACCCAATTCTGCGGGGTTTTTTGTTTACCCAGAAACCTCCCTCGTGGTCTGACAGTTTGACCACGAGGGACAAAAACTGGGGTTGTCATCTCCGGGAAAAATGCCAGTCCAAGCCACGCCGGACTGGCTGTCACCTCCTGTCAAGTCCAAAGTCGAATCCGTGAGTCCTCCTCGGGAAAAAAGAAAAAGTCTGTCCACGGGATTTCGGTGTCAGTCGTCGTCCAGATCGGTAGAGTCTCAGTCGCAGATGTTAAAGGGATGAAGTCACAGGCCATGAAAAATACTTAAAACTAAAACTATTTACAGCTTACAAACTAAAACTAAAACTAACTTAAAACTAAAAAAGTCAAAATCGGTAAACTACGCGTATGTACAAAGTCAAAATCGGGAAAAGACGAAGGGAGCAACGCTCGTCCTTCGTCGTCACCTTCTGACAAATCCGGTAGTCACAATCGGTCATAGGTAAATGTCGTCACCCGGTCATAGGTAAATGGTCGTCCTCCAGATTTTGAAAAAAGTCGTTATGGTCGAGATGGTGTTCTCTGAAAAGAAAGAAAAAATCTTTAGAAAACTTGATAGAGGAAGCAAAATGAAAAAGTGGAGGATGAGAAGATTGAAGTATAACCAGCCGTCCATTATTGATAGCATTTCAAATTTAATCTACACTTCTGTAATCAAATAACTTTTCCAACTAATCCAAACTTAATCTGTTAACATGTAAATTGAATGGCGATGAAAAGAAAGCAAAGTGCATGCTACAAGTTCAGTTGGTATAAACAATATTGTTACTTCTCAGCTTTGTGAAATTTGTAGGAACAGAAAATTTAAGTAGTAAATTGTTTTAGAAAGCATTTGAGTTGACGCCACGTTACCGAGAAGTGCTAATTCACAACTCGATAAAAATCTATTCATGTTTGTCACAGATTCTGTCAATTAATATAATTAGCGAGTTTCAGGCTACATTCTAGGACGAATATACTGTGGTAATAATAATGTTAGGCATATTCTAGTTGCTTCGTTTACCGAATAAAGGAGGGCGGATTACTTCAATGTTTACAGAGAAATTTTTTGAGAATTAATAAGAAAAAAGTCTTAATAAGAAAAAAAAATTATTTTTAATACAAAGAAATAAATACTGGAAACATTAGTTTTCAACTTACTTCTCACGACAGTTTCAAATTCGTTCCAGTCATAGTTCAGGCCGTCTTCTAGAAGGAAGAAGACAGAGACATAAATCCCAAAAACAAATTGGACCATCGACGAATGAAAAAAAAATCAAAATACAATCCGTTATTCTATACAACCTAACAAATCTACACAAATAACTACTGTACTAATACAAAATCTAACCTACCATGTTTCGAAACTAATCTAAAACTTAAATGGACACTACAAACCTCTAACTGACAACTAACAACTGAGGGAAAACCCCATCCAGGTACCCAGCTCGCCATAATTCCGTTCTCCTCCAAAGCGAAAATACAGCGGCTGGGCGGATTGTAAAGCCTAAAGGAGGAAGCCATACAACCTCTACCTGGAGAAAACAAATGAAAAAGTATGAAAACAATGAAACTTTAAACCAATCTAATCTAGCAAGTTCCAAAACCAGTCTAACGCGTTAACCGTATACAATACGAATTTCTAAAACTTACCATTGGCCAAATTTCTAACTAAAAATTAATTAATGAACAAACTATACGGATACTAACTAAATCTAAACAATTGACAAACCTCAAGATAAAATCAAGATACTAATTTCTAATCAAAAACTAATAAACATACCCCCACAGTACAGAATAAGTGCTTCTAACAAAAAACTATCCAAGAGTAAAACCCAAGATATGAATACGAATACGAGCTTCTATAATAAAAAACTAATCAATCGACAAACTCTAAACTATGAATATATCTATTTCTATGTAAAAGAAAATACCAAAACTATGCGATAAGACCTTTTAACAAAACATTATGTAATGGACAAACACCAAGATACGAACAAGACACGATCTTCTAAATGAAACTAACGAAACGCCAAATACAAGATACGAATACGATACTAATTTTTCCCTAAAAATTAACTAATGGACCAAATCCAATCCGGGTACTCCTCCAAGCCAAAGATACAGGCTGGGCGAATTGTAAAGCCTAAAAGAGGAGTACAGTACAACCTATATCAGGAGTGAATAAATGGAAAAGAATGAAAACGATGAAAATTTAAACCATTTTAATCAATCTGATTCCGGAACCAGTATAATTTTTTAACCGTACACAATACGAATTTCTAAAACTAACCATTGAATAAACTGCACTGCACAAATTTCTAATTAAAAATTAATCGATGGACAAACTACACGATGCGAACCCGATACCAATTTCAAAATAATCTAACTAATGAACAAACACTAAAATATGAACAGCATGCAAACTTCTAAAAACTAATCAATCGAAAAACTCCGAGATACGAACCAATTTTGTAACTAAACACAAACTAATTTACAAACTCTAACACTACAGGAAAAGCAATTCTGACAAAATCTAGCCAATGGAAAAACCCGAGATACGAACAGGATACAATCTTCTAAATAAAACTAACGAAACAATAAATCCAATATACAAATACGATACCAATTTCTAATTAAAAACTAACTAAAGAAGTAACTCCAATTCAGGTATCCAGTTCGCTGTTAGTTCGATACTAACCAAAAGTATCAAAGGAACCAAAGGTACAGCGCCTAGCAGATTTCAGAGCCTGAAAGAGAAGTAACCCTACAACTTGCTACCTGGAGAGAACTACCTACCCTAATGTAGAAAAGAAAATGAAATTAAACTAGAACTTTTACTAACACAAACAAATGAAAACAAATTGGGAAAAGCAAGAAAACCAAAAGAGCCACATCCAATCTACTTATCATCAAATTCAGTTACTAAGTCAAGGGATAAAACTCAAGATATGAATACTATACGAGTATCCAACGAAAAACTAACCGATGAATAAATTCCAAGGTATGAACACGGTACCAATTTCTAACTAAAAACTAACCAACTTACGAACTCCAACACGACACGATAAACAATTCTAACAAAATCCAGCCAATGGACAAAACCTAAGAATGAACAAGATTTAAAACTATCGAAAAACAAATCGAATATACGAATAGGATACTAATTTCAAAACTAACCAAAAGACCAACTCCAATAAAGATACCCAGCTCACCGTTAGTTCGATACTAA
>AYEL01079521.1:0-10278 GCA_000484575.1 Olivierus martensii
TACTTTAAATATACAAATAAGAAGGAAAAAATAAATAAACCAAACCCAAGCAAAAAAACACTATCAATCGTAATTCGATAGTAATAATAGCATTCTAAAATACGAAGAAATTAAATTTTAAATATCATTTATAGATAAGCAGAAATTAATTTATAAAAAAGTTCCACATCCTTGACATGTATTTAAGGCAAGGAGCGCTGATTTTTTTTGACATAACATGATGTCTATAGACCGCAGAAAAAGTACTTTTCGAGAAAAAACGGCAACTGAAAACTATTATCGAATAAAATAAATTATTTTATAAGAATTTAGACTGAAAATATGTTGATTAAAACACTTTCAATACACCAAATAAGAAGGAAAAAATAAACAAACAAAATTTTTATCAGTTGATATTCGAAAGTAATAATAAGAGTATAAAATTGCATAAATCAAATGTCAAAAATCATTTATAGATAAGCGGAAATTAATTTATTAAAATCGTTTTACAATCTTGCCGTGTAAACACGGCAAAGGCCTGCGTTTGGCGCTGAAGTTGTTTTCTTTTGATTGCGCGAATGATTACGAGTCTCATTTTTTGTGTATATGTAAAATAACCAACGACAATTATGCCCAAACTAATCGACAATAGTATTAGAAAGTTAATAGTTCAACACAGTCAGGAAGGGAAAAGTGTCAAACAAATTGCTGAAATGTTTAAAATAAGCTCAGGAACTGTAATAAATGTCTGCAAACGTTATGAAGAAACAGGATCCGTTTATGCATGCATGCTTCACGGCAAAGGCAGTGAACCGGTTAATCGACTGTATTGTGTTCTTGAAATTGAAACATTATCACATTGTAAGATCTGTCTGTGAAAATCTTATAATACAGAAACTAATAGCGTTCAAAAATGCGATAGAACGCAATTCCTATTACGGTCCTGACCTTATACTTCATTTTGATCCAAGTATCTTAAAGAACCTCTGACAGTTTGCTTGCTTTTCTCATGTATATTTCAAGAATTTAGGAAAACATAATTTTTACGAAATTAAAGGTATTATTAATATTGAACGATTATTTAAACGTCTAATGTAAATAGGAGATTTTTCTTATTGACATATCTAACTGTTAGTCAGGCGAACAATGCTATGTATAATACGTTGACCTAAATTATACACTGGCCAGCCTGTGATGGGAGCTATAAATGGCCGCCGCCAGATACAGAATATCCTATGAGGATATGACGGCGTAATAAAACTAACCTAACCTAACTAACCAAAGATTATATCCGGGCCGCCAGATACAGAATATCCCATGAGGATATGGCGGCGTAATAAAACAACTAACCTAAATTATACAGTAAGTGTACCATTATTATAAACCTATTTTGGTGATTTTTGGACTTAATATTGCTCCGAGTTCGACAGTAATAATAAAATTCGATTCGCATTAATAAGCTGAACAATTTGGTGTATAACACGTCGAGATATGTCGTACTGTAAGCGTACTGTAATGGAAAATATATATCGAATTTTTACATGTTAGAAAACCTATACAAGCTACAATTTTTGCGTAAAATTGATGAAATTTTCAGACATTGCTATGAGACTGAAAAGCTCGGTGGACCTTTTTTCCGTTTGAAAAATCTTGTTTAGAACGGATTTCATTCAATGTTAAAATCGGCGAAATTTTTCAAAACATCGAGGTTTCTGCGACCTCGTGAAGTAACCTGACAGGCGGTTCAACTTCGCCTGAGGGCAAATTTTTTTCTTTTTCGTTTTTAAGTAATCTAGCAGAAAATTTTTTAGATGAATTGAGAAAATGAGAATCAAGGGTTTTCGGCCACGTGAACACAAATTTGCTACAACCGGTGAGTTAGCTTATAAGTATAATAATCCGTCATATTGTAAAGTTTATTCAATAAGAAATTTTGACCTAACAAAAAGTAATGGACTAGTTTATTAGAAAATGCCCTGAAGGGGCAGAAAAAAAGTAAATATACTTGAGGTATCAAATGCTGAAAAGAAGTGTACAAGCATCATTACGAAATGTAGAAGACTTAAAATCAATTTTTAAAGCTGAAGTATACTTTAATCTCTGAACTTAGAAAAAAACTCTTCTCATCAAAAAAAAGTATATTCTGCAGCTGAGCAAATGAAACGGTAGCGTTATAGAGTTAGTAAGCAGAAACTGAAGGGGTTTAGTTTTGTAAGCGATGCTGCGGAATATACATTTTGGTGAAGAGATTTTTTCTATGTTCAAAGATTAAAGTATACTTCAATTTTAAAAATTGATTTTAAGTCTTCTACATTTCGTAATGATGCTTGTACACTTCTTTTCAACATTTGATACCTCAAGTATATTCACCTTTTTTCTGCTCCTTCAGGGCATTTTATAAAAAACTAGTGAATAATGACTGGTGTTTAAATCACAAAATTCAGCGCCGAAATAATCAAATCCTTCTCGAATTTTCCATAGATTATTTCTGACAATCTGTTTAATTCAATAATTATTATATGAAATTGTTACATAGATTTTCGAATTTTTCTTTAAATATTTTATTAAATCTGAATTTCGTGATCTTATCTGAACGTTACACCTATCGGATACAAAAAATCGGATTTTCTTCATGAGTTTATATTGTTTTAATATATAAAATTTTATTCAATGCCGGATATGGATTCATAGTTCCTTTCGAAATAGAATATTATTTCAACCAACTGATAAATAATCGCGTTTCTTTAGATTCTGTATAAAACAGAGCCTTCAGACCACGATTCTTCTTAAAAGAAATAAATTATGCCTTATAATATTTATTGAAACGCTTCTTCGTTGAGGACGTAATATAATTATTGTTACCAAAGTTCACTCATCAGTCTAATCTTTTCGCTCGATATTTATAATTTCAAAGCCAATATAGCGATTTTAGGAGAGATATTTATAAAGTATATCAGTTGTTTCGAAAAAGGAGTTTTCCATGGCAAGGAGATACCAAAGTTCTCTCCTTCACACAGTCGAAAATAATCCACATAGGCTTAATGGCTTAATCCGCTTTTCTCAGCCAGTATTCGCCCAAATCCTTTTAATACGATTTGAGATCCTCCGATTAGCTATCTCAATAACAAAAATTACCTACTTACATTAGACGTTTCAATAATCGTTCAATATTAATAATACCTTTAATTTCGTAAAAGTTTTGTCTTTCTATATTCTACAAAAATATGCATGAGAAAGGCAAGAAAACTGTCGAAGGTTTTCTAAAACAGTTTATAAAAATGAAGTATAAAGTCAGAACCGTAATAGCAAGGCGTTCAGCTCTATCACGTTTTCCAATTTGTTAACGGTATTAGTTTCGATATTATAAGATTTTCACAGAAAGATCTTATAATGTGATATTGTTTCAATACAGATACAACAAAATACAGTCGATTAACGAATAAATTAGCTGCATCATTGCATTCCTATTCGTGTTTCTTCTTGGTAAATTTGTTCGGAATCCTAAGCTAAATCTACAATACATTATAATCAGCATCTACGGAAATGTGAGAGCGAGATCTGAGTGCGAGAAAAAAAAAAGAAAATCATAGCAGAAAGTGGTTTTAATCCACAGACCTCTGGAAATTTAAACTTATTGAATATTCTAAAGGCACATTTTTATATCAAAATGCAATAAGCGACACGAATCTTTTATAAGTGTAATTATACTAGCAAACTCCCGTAGTGCGCTTGACCGTTTTAACTACCACTAGAGCAAGGAAATTTTTTAAATGATGGAGGAAAAAAATCGTGTGCCGTGACCAAGATTTAAACCTGAGTTATTGCGGTGACAACCAAATATCCTAATCACTAGACCAGTGTTTCTCAAACGCTCTGAAAAGTAGCCAGGTGCACACCAAGCAAATGAAAATAATTTATGAGATCGGAAGAGCGGTTCAGCAGGAATGCCGAGACCGATATCGTATGCCGTCTTCTGCTTGAAAAAAAAAAAATAGTTGATACTGTTGGTTTAAATGTTTTTGCGTCAACGTTTCTTCAATAATGGAATATCAGCATTAAATTTCATAGAAAATAAGTCTGGTTCTATAATTAGGTGAACTTAGGCAATCGCCTAGGTGTAGGCGGCCGGATGCCCGAAATGCGCCATGCTACTGCACTAGACCAATAGTTCTTTTTAATTTTTTTGTGATCGGCACTTCCTTGAATTTAAAAATAAGTTTTCGCACCCCTTGAAAAATGTGTTTGTATTTCTTTAAGAAAATTACATTTATTTCAAGATAATTTTTTATTAAAAAACATACAAATAAATTTACATATACATACTAAACAATATCTCATTTTTAATGGCTATGTTGTTGTTGTTTATTCATAATAATACTTTTAAATAGAAGCTTTTTTTTTTGAAAGAGTCACATATAAGTCGTCACTTGCATTTAAATGATTTCTGACTTTTGTTTTTTATGTGCAAAAATGTTGAAAATCTCATTTCACATAGGTAGATGGTGGCAAATGGTAAAAGTGGTATCATCTGCATTGAGAAAAAATCCACTTGATATTGTCAGAGTATGAATTGTAAATGAATATTATCAAAAAGGCTCAATTCTAAATCAATGCAGAATGCATTCATTGATCTGTAAGGATAAGTATTTTTAAAATTATTGCTTATCTTCGTTGGAGTAAAATCCAACGTTAACCAATTAATGTTTGTGAATTAAAGAAAATGTGATCCGCTGAGGCAAAGGTATAAAATGTAGGTCTCAAAGTCGACATAGTGTTTGCTTGTTTCTCACAGGCGATAATTTCCATCGAAAATTTTTAAACCTCTCTTGCACCCCTGAAAATGCTTTCTCACACCCCCAGAGGTGCACGCACCTCAGGTTAAGAACCACTGCACCATCATGCCTATCTCGACGAGTGCCTGAATTCCTTCTCTTCGAGTCTAATATCTGTTTTCTTAAGTAGGATTTCGTCTTTCCTATATCAGCTGTTTAAATACAAAACATTTGCGGCCCTACTTTTCTCAAAGACGTTTAAAGTATTTAAAGTTGGCAAAACACGGAAATTATTTGTCTCTCTGTTAGTAAATTTGTTCGTATTTTCAGTTACAAACATCTTCGTTCTATATCGTGGAAGAAAAAAATTTTCAACCACACGTCCGAAACCCGTGACAGAACCAGGGACCTTTACATGTTCAGTCTAGTGCTCTGCCGACTGACCTATTTTGGATTGTTAGTGTATGCTTATAAGGTAACACACATATTTTGTAATTAGCTCATTTCAAATAATGGTGCTTAACTGACACGGAAGGAAATAATTGTCTCTCGAAAATGCGGATTTATATTGAAACGATTCGAAAGATTCGTATTGAAACGATTCGAAGTGTCACGTGTTAACGGGGCGTTATTTTTATGGCCATCCAGTCGAAATCCGTACAGATAGCAGACCGTTACTTTGGTTATTAAATGTCAGAGATCCAAGCTGGTGTTTAGCTGCGCTGGATTCTCCAGCTACAAGAATATAATTTCAAAATTATACATAAACCAGGAAAAAACATACAAATGCAGACGTGCTTTGCACAATTCAAATCGTTTAATTGACGAATTTCATTCCATTTATAGCATCGAATAAGTCAGGGATCAACAAAAATTGGATCCCCGATTAGTTGGATAACCAACTAATCGGGCTCTGGCGCCTTGTATGGGAAAATACAGCTCCAATCAACTCCCCAAGGTTTGGTGATTCCCTAGGGAAGCAAACTTCTCCCGGCCTCTGGATGAACCCACTCAGCCCAAGCAAGGCCAGTTATTGAGTGGGCACTGTAACAGCTTCTATCCCTCCACCATCCATCCCTTTGGCACAGTGCAATGCCTTGGGATTGGGACTCTTATAGAGGACTCGTACCTCACGCAGACATATGTCGGACTGATTCTTAATCCTGGATCCGCAGGGACTCGGACGGTTGAGTAGCGAATTACAGAGCATCCATCAGTGAGGGATGGATGCAGCTATGCTCTACCGACCATATAGGAATTTCTTCACTAGAGGCAGCTACTATGGGGGCTGGGCAAGGGACTATCCCAAACCTACCAGTTTTGTTGCTGGATCTCTTTATAGAAAGTCAAATGAGATCCAAGGGCAAATTATTGGTCTAGGACTTCCCACAGCTGTCTACTTGGGGGGAACCACTTCTGTTCGATAGCCACTGATGCACACCAATATCTGCACATGTCCACCCATGGTGTGGGGGCATCTTTGCCTGAATTTCGCCAAGCAATTAGCAACCTCTAATTTCTCCCTATCACTATGGATGTACTGGTCCAGCTGAAAAGGTACAGGCATAGTGACAGCCAGTAAGCCCTCTCGCCACATCAGGGCAGGCGTCCTTGGGAGGTAGCAGAAGCACAGGCTTATTGTAATTTTATTAAGTCAGTTTATTAAGACAGAGTTTATTAAGACAGGCCTTAAGGCCGCTCCCCTGCTCCATCTACTAGGGTACTTAACGTCTACGAGAATAATCTCGTACAGAGATCTACTACAGGGTACTTAATGTCTGTGAGAATAATCTCGGCTTAATCATGCCTGCAACTAGTGTTGCGGACTAGTCTGACCACCACTCTGATCCACTTAGCAAACGAAATACGAATATGGCGGACTCGCTCAGGTTTGCCAGGACTAGTGGTAAGAAGGCCACATTCGTATCTCATGCACTGTGTCACCAAAGTGACTTTATGGGCTGAGAATCGCCTCCATCCATAGAGGGAGCGGAGACACTAGAGGCTGTGTATTCGCTACTGTGACTCCCAGTAGCGACAGAAACATTCCCCGGAGGGATCGAAATCTTGATGGTTTTCTCACAAGTTCTCCCATAAATGGGAAATCCTTAGGACACCAAAGCTTGCAAGAATCACGACAGCCCGACGGAAGGACGGAGTGTATAGTAATCTCGAACCTTCCACAAAAGCAGAACCCTTACTAATAATCACATTGGATGGGGGAACATATGACAACAAGCTGACCCAACTTGAAAAGGGGCGAGAATCTCCCCCGGTTCGATCACCGATGTAACCCACTGTCCACTCCAGACTGGCAGGCCACCATGGAGATGATATTGACCGATGCTGTGCAATGGCCGGGCTATTGGCGCCTTGCCATGATCGAATATCGCTCGTATCAACTCCCTGAAGTTTTATGATTCCCTAGGAAGCAAGCTTCCCTGGCCTCTGGTAGAATCAGCCTGAGCAAGGCCAGCACTCAAGTGGGCACTGAAACGGCTTCTATCCCTCCACAATTCATCCCTTCGGACTGGTACAATGCCTTGGGATTTCGGTCCCTTATAGAGGACTCATACCTCACGCAAAGCATACGTCGGACCAATTCTTAATCCCGGATCCGCAGGGACTCGGATGGTCGAGTGACAAACTACAGAGCATCCATCAGCGAAGGATGGGTGCAGCCATGCTCTACTGACCCTATAGGAATTTCTTCACTAGGGGCAGCACACTGGGGGCGGGCGTGGGCCTTTCCCAGGCCGACCAGTTGAATTGCTGCTGGATCTCTCTATAGAAAGTCAACCGAGATCCGGGCGAATTACCCAGCTAGGGCTTCCCACGTCTTGTCTACTCGGGTGAACCACTCCCTTTCGACTCGCCGAGGACACACTAACGTCTGCACACGGCCGTCGAGGTGTGGGTTTGTCTTCGCCAGAGTTTTGCCTAACATTTGGCAACCTCTTTGTTTCTCCCTGTCACTATGGACGTATGGCCCGGATCCACCAGATACAGGCATAGTGACAGCCGGTAAGCCCTCTCACCCGTCAAGTTGGGTGCCCTCGAGAGGGGGCAGAACCACAGGCATCAAACAACTATTAATGGCAGTATAACATCCATTTTGTAACGGCGTTGTTGAACGCCTAAACAAAATGCCGTTAGACATGCTGGCACATTATGTACGAAAAGATCAAACATTGGGTAGAAATGCTCCCATATGTGATATTTGCATACAACACCAAATGCTTCGACAAATGAAAGACAATTTTGTGTTTTGTATAGTCATTATTCAATTAATCCATTCAATATTAATTATTTCCAGTTCTAATGCCGCTGTTAATTACATTGGAGAAAATTTTGTTACCGAATTGAGGTTACGATTAAAAGAGGATCACAATTTTACACAGCAACATTCTCAAACAGCAGCCAATAAGTGAATGGTCTTCACAGCAGTAAAATAAAATCATATAAATTCTAAGTAGGAGACAGCGTTTTCATTAATCAGGTAAAATCTAAAATTTTTATCTACATGCCTTAAGGCCTAAAATGCAAATTTTATTCGATGTGTAGTAGAACCTTATTGAATTGTTGAAAAAAAAATGAATGTGATAAATTTTATAGTTGAAATTAAATCCCAAAAATGCATTCTAATGTTAATGCTAATCTGGTAAAATCTGCTTCACCTTGTTGAAATTTGGATCTTGGAATGAAGAGTTAGACCATGTTACAACACAACCTAATTTCTATTCTGAAAGAATTTCCGAGCTGGACATTTGAATTAATTTTTTATTTCTTAGGACCTAAACCGAATCCAACACATCAGGCTGGTGAGATAGCCACCATTTTAGGCGCTCAATCGCAAACTTCACATAGATAGGCTTTAAGAAGTAAGAGTTCCATTCAGGAAGAACCGTGGATCCAAAATATTTCTACTGATATTCATATTCCTCTATGAATTAATACATAATTGTAGTTCTGTTTCAATTTCAGTAAATTTAGACAGATAAATACAAAAAAAAAGTAAAGAAAACACGATGGGAATAGATAGATATTGAACATAAACAAACAGAAAAAATTCAATAATAGAAGAATGAAGACCGACTGATATATAGTGATATAATAATAAAAATAATAATGAAAAAAAAGTAGAATAATAAACATAATCAATATATTTATATATATATCTTTGTATTGTGTTCTTTATAACAATTGCCTTCTTCGGAATAGTCGATTCACGCAAATTTATTCGATTTATATGTGAATTTTTCAGAGATTTATTATATATATACACCAAGGTATAAATCCAAATCGATAATTATATTATAATTATTTTAAATAAATTATATATATAATGTAAAATGAGAGCCAAAAGAAAAATGAATCTAATTCAGTATATCATTTTGTAAAGAAGACAATATTGTGAGTCCAGAATTAGGTCGGCTGTAAGTGTCGTTTCCCACCTCATCGAAAATTATGAAAGGAATTTGAACAGAGTGACTCCTTAAATGTAAAACAAGTGATAAAGATATCGTTCTACCTGGCATGAAGAACCATGTCTCCACAACATAAAGAATAATAAACTGTAAAATAAATATCGATCAAATGGAAACTAATATAACTTCAGGCATTGCGATAAAGTCATAAATGAAATCTAATGTAATCTGGAGTGAAAGATGATGCCAGCAAATATGGTCCTCCTACGGGAAAAGAATTAATGTGCTATTGGATTGGGTCAGGTACCTACATGAGGACGCGATGAAAAAAGGACAGTCGATCCAAAAACTTCGAGAGAATGAGACGGGAAAAACATGTCAATCGCGGAACTTCAAGAAAGAAGAATGAAAATTAAGAATCGGTGCAAAACCTCAAAGAGAGTTTTTGACTCTAGTCCACAAACTAGCTGTAATTGCTGCGAGATTCTTCAATAATTTACGCAGAGAATTACTAGAACTCATACTAACTATAAACTGAACAATAACTTGTCTAAATCAGCAAAAAAAAGGGAAAAAAATTACCTCAGTAAGAGACAATAAAGGAAAATGCCTCGAAACAAATCTTGCAATGCAAATAATAGAGAGCACCTTTCCAAGACAACCAAGAACTTCAAATCAAAGAAAATTTGTTTTATTGTTAAAAAGGTATTCATCCTTCAGATGTCATTGTTGGGTCAAGTCTGTAAAATTTCTCTCTTTTAATAAAGGAAGTTTTTTCAAACATATTCTCTGTAACTTTACCTCAACGTCTCAATACCTGTCCCTACTCACTCCACAGACTGCAGGTTGGCTATAAGCCTGTTTTATATCGTCGCTAGATTTCACAGACCCATATATTATTACTTTTGTATATGGATGAGGAGACCGGTACAATAGAAGTTATACAACATATATATATCTCATATATTTTATTATATTATATATATATATTTTTTTTTGGAGAGATGTCTTTGGGGAGAGTTTGGGGAATTCTCTCTCCCCTGGACTGTTGTCAAGACAATTTATTTTTGTTTATGTAATACTGCACTTGACCGGGGAGA